>BRDA01075056.1:0-25692 GCA_036984385.1 Crenuchus spilurus | reverse complement strand
CTTCCAGCATGAAAATGATCCCAAATACACTGCTCGGGCAGTGAAGGAGTGGCTCCGTAAAGGTCCTGGAGTGGCCTAGACAATTTGTGGAAGGAACTGAAAGTTTGTGTTGCCCAGCAACAGCCCCAAACATCACTAATGTAGAGGAGATTTGCATGGAGGAATGAGCCAAAATACCAGCTACAGTGTGTGCAAACCTGGTGAAGACTTACAAGAAACATTTAACCTCTGTCATTGCCATGTGACAAAGTATTGAGTTGAACTTTTGTTATTGACCATTTTCCACCATAATTTATAAATAAATTCTTTAAAAATCCTACAATATGATTTCCTGGATTTTTTTTCTCATTTGTCTCTCATAGTTGAAGTGTACCTACACTCTCAGAAAAAAAGGTAGTATTCTGTACCTATAATGGTAAAATCGCTTGTCACTGTGGCAGTACCCCTCAAGGGTACGGATGTTTACTTTTATCAATAGTGACAAATGTGTACCCTTACTATTTGTACCTTAAGGGAATAATTTTGTACCTTTGGAGACAAAGTAGTACCTTTCCCACCCCATGGTTGCAGGTACAAATGGTGTACCTTTTTCAAGCGGTACATATAGGGTACTGCCACAGTGACAAAATCAACTGTACCTTAAATATGACAGTTTTGTTCCTTTTTCTGTTATTTCAGCCGAACCAAATCTGCTTTCTTTGAACATGATGATTTTGATCACACTATTTGAAAACCTCAAAGCTAAGATGGTGCTTCATCAACGACTCTTAATGACTGCAAAGATTTTCTTTTTTTGCCTCTACACATTTGTAGACCCCTGCCCTCAATGTACAACATAAAAAATAGGAGAAGATATGCTTCTGGTAAACTAAACCAAACAATTTAATATTACATGTTTCATAGAAGCATCTGTTGTTGTTTTACTTGACTTGTTGTCAATGGAAATGATACATCTTAAAAAGAGTGAAGCATTCATAAGTACATTCATGTACTTTTCTAAGTTTGTACCTACACAGGTACAAAATAGTACTATGCAAGTTCGAACATGTACCTTTATAGGTACAGTTACTGATGGGGTACAGTTTTGTTAAACTGCTATTTAGCCATGTAAGAGCACTGATGCATTAGTGTAATTTCACACAGGATTTGTTTTATGCCTGCATCACTTAGATAATATGTGTTTTCCCAATGAATGCCATTAAAACATCATCACCTCTTCCCACACTGTTAACACATTTAATATGCATACCTTTTGAATAATTAACATTTAAACTTCACATAGATTGATTACTCTCGATGGAGACATCATAAGTTAAGGGACAATAGAGAGAAATTGCCTTTCCAGTGCTTTAGCTCTGCTCCCAAAGATTCATAGCAAATGCATCCAAATAACATTAAGACATTTGCTTTATTGGTTTGAGGTCTGCAGAAGTAGAGAAAGATGCTTCTTTCCAGAGTGTATAAGTGCAGATTAGCATACATATACTCATGACTGATTTCAATCCACAGCAGGCTCATAATTGCATTGGAAATTACATTTGCAGTAATCTAGCCCACCAAAGCGAGTGGAGCCAGCATTTGCCGAATGCATTATGGATCAAAGTAGTCATATAAAATAGTGATCAAACAACCTGATAGCTCAAAATATTGTAAAGAAGTTATTGCTCCAGATAGTCCATCATGCTGCTGCTAAGTCTTGAAGAACATCAACCCTGCATTTGGTGTTTTCCCTGCCTTGATACATCCGATCTAGTTTATCAGTCCAAACCTCACCTACAGATGTTATTTTGACTAATAAAAGGCATTTGAGTTCATCTGACTTTGAATAATAAATTACAATAACAATAATCTGTTTAACAGTTAACTCAAACTTTAAGTTAACCCTTTTGGGCTATTTCCTTCAGACACTCTGATGTTGTCTGACATGCCTTAACTTTTTTATTATTTTCTAAAATAATTTGTTTCCAAAGTGTTTCACAGGCTTTTGTTCAGCACAAACTCAGCAACAACAGTGTCAAAACAGTAAGAGTGTGATAAACCTATATTCTGATTAAATCTGCTCTAAACTTAGACTTTCCAAAAACCTGTTTTCAGATTTGCTGATATATTGTGAAAAAACACTCTAAACATTTGTAGCCAAGACTTTTGAGCTCAGAGCTGAACTAACAGAGGTGTTGGCTACACACTGCTCATTACAGTTTTTAGAAATTGCATGTGGTTTTATTTCTAAAGCTTAACAAATGTGAGGTGACACTCTGTTTTCCTCAGCCACTAACCCCACATTGAATATTTATGAGATAGGTGTGAAGAATCATCTGAGAGCTCTTTGTTCAATACACATTCCACAGATTCCACGGCTACTGGAACCATCCAATGTAATGCCAAGAATTACCATGTCATTATCATATGAATGAAAGAGCTTATTTAAACTCCTCTTTGGTTGGCGGCTGAGATGAAGGAGGGCAGACACAGATGCAGGTGAAGGTGGAAGTGTTTAATAAAGTCCAGGAATCATGATAAAACTAACAAACTTACTGAAACAATAAAACAAAGAACAAATAAACCAAGGGCTAAGAAACAAAAACAAGAACCAACCTAGACACAGAAACAAAACAACTTGCGAAGACATGCACAAACACAAGGGTATAAATAATCAACATTTGACAGGAAACAGGTGGATACAATAATGGGTGGGGCTAGAAAGAACTAAACTTTAAAGGACAGGACATGACAAAGCGTGACAGTCTCACAAGAATATTAAACTATATTTCGATTCAAGCTATATATATCTGAAAAGTAGAGCCTTTAAGGTTTCTGGGGTAAGTTTTGTTTCTTTGATAAAATCTCAGAGATATATAAGTGTTTATGCAGAATTTCAGTTATGTTCCCACAGGCAGGTCTGCCGACTCCAAAGGGTTAAGATAAGATAATCCTTAATTTGTTCCACAGTGGGGAAGTGTTACAGCAGCAAAGGGACAGTGAAGTACTCAGTAATAAAAATAGGTATTAAAAGAGACGCTTAGTAATTACAATAAACATGTGACACAATATAAAAAATATAATAAAACACAACTAAATATACATGTTATACATGAGATATTGCACGTGATTGTAAATATTAACATATGATGGTAAAAATGGAGATCAAATGAGGGTGATATACAACTACTTACAACAAAAAGCAGGTGTGAAGTTCCTTTATTGTCCACTTGGTGTAGTGTTGGCTACTTCTTCATTGTGTTCCTTCCTTGCATGCATCTCACCCCTCCTTCCATGCTTTGTTTACATACTTGTGATATGATGTTTATGTAAAATTTTAATGATCAAATCTTTGATTTTACTTGGTGAAATACTATTATTAATTATTACTATTATCAGACAATATTTACGTGTAGTTTTTAGGCAGAGCTTTAAAACAAAGTTGCTCCCAAACATACCAAATTTACACTAACATACAATTAACACAGATATAGTCCTCCAGTCAAGACATATTTGATGTCCAAATTTTGCTTCTTTAAGTGAGATCGAGAAACTTACACTGTTAACAAACACTACAATTTAATAGTCACCTAAATAGCCAGTGTAGCCTGCTCAGTGTGCATCCAGAACATAACAAAGATCTCACACAGCAGATTGGAGATCTTGGTGATGAAATTTGATGGAAATGATCGGACAATTTAGGTGACTATTGAGTTCCAAATTTGGACTTCAGTGATTTGTTACATTTGTGTAAAATGGAAAAATGCTGAACATTGGTGTAAATTTGATTCTCATGTTGCAACCCAAAGCAAAGTTCTCGTTACTTAAATGAAACCAACATTTTGGGAAACTTCCCAACATTTGATATAAAGCACAATTGTGGGTGGAGCAAAAGCTAACAATTCATATAATTAACAAACTAGTGAATATAAACACAAATATGTACAAGACAGGGGTGTTCCTGGAAGACAATTGGGAAACATGGGACAATTATGAACATAAATGAGTTCTCTAGTAAGAGTGGGCTGAAGAAAGAGCTGTCAGAGTTTTATTTTTGCATAAAGCTCAACACAGAGCTCCAGAACAGCCAGAGAGAGAAATTATAAGAGCATTTGGGTACTCAAGTGAGTGTGATGAGGGGAAGGTGCTTTTCCCTTCGCCTGTCACCATCCCTCCCTTCTTTTACTGAGGGGAAAAGGCTTTTCTCTTCTCGTTCCCAAAGGCATTTTTTCTGGTGTGCGCTCAGTGACACTCCAGTGCTATTAGCATGGCTAGGCCTCTCCCTCAGTTTGGCTTTATTGACATTAATTTGATGGCTGATTCATTTCTTAGCCGACTCCACAAGACCGGAGCTCAAAACGACAGACATCCATTTCTATCTCAGAGATATTTCCATTTATCAAACCCCCACCAAGCCGGCATGAAATACACACTGTCTTGCTTCTTATTGCTCCATCTGTTTCTTTCTGGCTTGCACAGTTTATCCTGTGGACATTCCCCCAGGAGAAATGGAGGGATAAATTAGAAGTAAATGGGCCAAGGAGTCCAATGAGAAAGAGGCAATATATGGCTATAGGCAGGAAGTGAATTTACTAGTACTTATTGAGCTTTGAAGACAGGATGATATGGGAGGCCTATGATGCTCCTACATGGACATTTGTGCTCTTGCTTCTAGAAATACTCATCAAACAGTTGAGCATTACTGTTTATAAAGACTGTTTCTATGGCCCTAGCCAATGAGAATTAAGCTCTGTCGTCATCACAGTCTCCCCACTTAGTGACACAAGCCCACATCAGCACTCTGCAAATTCTTTGGGAGTCGACTCCTCAGCACACTCTCCAAAGCTAAACACGACCATGAACCCACATTCAGTGGCTGTAAACCAGATCACAACCACAACAGTATTATAACAGCAGAAAAAACAAGGTGGCGAGTGATGATCAGTATTAATTCATTTCTTAGAAAAAGTTTTGATTTTACAGTCCTGAGTTGTTTTGACCCAGATTGTAAAAGCACTCAAGCACAAAGTGGTTACCACACATGTACAGGCTCTGTTCTCTCTCTGCCTAAAGTTCTGAAGCTGTAGGTGGAGATACTTGTATGAGGGATGGAGTTAATTCTAATAAGCCTTATATAACAGAATTTGTGGTTTGGTATAGACACCCCATGTACCTAAACCTGTAAAAAGTTAAAAGGTGAGTTTTCCATATGCCCCATTTAAGCCATGAATATTCTAAGGACAGCATTTTTTATTCATTGGGATGGCAATGTTTGGCACTATTCAGGTCAGTGAATGGGTAGAGTAGAGCTAGTATGCTGTACTATAGGAGACTGTAGTAGAGTAAAGCAGAGGCAGGATAGTAGTCACTGAGGGAAATTCTGTGGTGATGCTTTTACACTGAGGAGGATGAATGAGATTTGGACTGTTGGCCAGTCCCTGCTGACCTGAGTGAGTCAGAGCTCCTCCATACACACACACACACACACACACACACACACACCCTGTCTCTCTGAGCATACAGTGCCAAATGATGCACGCTGGTTTAACTCTGAATTCATCTGCTTTCCCCAGGGTAGAGTGATGCAACAGCCCGTCCATGTCCTTCCAGCCCACCGTCCCATCAGCACGCACGCACGCACACACACACACACACACACACACACACACACACACACACACACACACAGCCCATTAAAGTTACGCTGCACTGAGCATCACATTCATGCAAATGTATTACAGCTCCAGTAGTAAATACGCTTTTAATTCTCTAAAAATTAAAATTAAGCGACACAGTTCTGCACCATCTCTTATGCATCCTGACATCACTGCATTATTTCCTTTTCATTTCTTTTCCAATCTCTATTCAAATCTCTTTAAATTACATGTTTTACACTTCTCTGTTTTGCATGTTTATATAATAACACTGATACTTGATCAGCAATGATGAAATATCTTGCCTGACAGGTCATAGGATTTGGGCTCCTAATCACTACAGATCAGTACAATACCCTAAAACCTGATATTTGACTTATTAAATTGGAAAATGCTTTTGAATTAGTTTTAACGCCGGTCAAATAAGAGCTGCTACTTTTACCCAAAAGCATAACACAAGGGCAAAGTATCCTGATGTGCTGCTTTTTGCTTTTAAAACCAAAGCAAAAGAACTTCTATTAAGATTTCAGACCATTTTTGGCTGCTGAAGAGATATGGAGTGTATGTAAAACTGGAAGCACACATTTGTTTAACTCTACAAGTTCATTCTGCTCAGTTTATTGATATCAGACGTCTACACTGAAGGTATGTGGTTTTGTTTTGGATGATAAATGCCCAGATGTGGTTTTACCTGTCCATTTATAATCCTATCATTTTATGTTTTCCTGAAATAAGCCTTTTTCCCTTTTAGGGTAAGCTCATGAATAATGTAATGTGTTGTGATGATGTTTGCATTTGACAGTGATATTGCATGAATACTGCACTATGGCAGTGGTAAAGAACCAAACAACACTATGACTGTGGCTAGAACAAGACCTGACATAGACATGAACACACACAATGACTGACCAGAGACTTAGGCACATGAGGAAACTTACAAACACATGTTATCATGAACTGGGACAAAGCAGAGGGGCATGGCCTGAGACATCACATCAGGTCTCATATATACACAAATATATATATATATATACACAAATATATATATATATATATATATACAAAGCGTCCTTTATTCAGCCGGTAATGACACTTTGACACTTGTTTTCCAGCATGAATGGCCACTGTAGGATGACTGGACAGCCATTATGTAAATATGTTTATGGTTATGACATCACAATTATGTATTCAAAGAAGAGCCGATTATGGACTGGCAGGTAAAGCGTACTTTGAAATGTTAACAATGTTTTTTAGAGCAGTAAGGAAAGTATGGTTGACAGTATGAGCCCTTTAAGATGATGAACCCTCTTGTGCTGTAAAAAGAATCAGTGGTGTTAACGGAGCTTGAGATGTTGTGATCATTTACAGATGCTCTACACTCACACGTTTTTCTTCACTTCCTCTGTTTAAGTCTTCACACCAGACTTTCTCAGGGATCTATTCAGGTTATATTCAGAACGTATTAATTTCCCAGCATTATACTTTTCAGGACTGTATTGTCATGATGCATAATTATGAAATAACATTAATTTAGATCAGCGTTATCCTCAGCATATGACTACTATTATCACCTGTTATCAGATAAGTATAGCATGAAGGTTAGAAAAGTAGGCTTCAAACTCAAAAGTCACTGGTTTGATCCTCAAAAACAGCAAGAAAAAAGACACAGCCACCAGCTACTCCGTAGGCACTTGGAACAACCACTGCTGTGGGCATGTGTATGCTCACTGCCCAGATAGCAAAATTATTCTGGCCCTCAACCCCCATTTCATTTGGCCCACATATTGGTTGACGACACTTGGGCGGACCGCTCAAGGTTGTAAGATGTGGGCCACATGTCAGTCAAATGCTGTATCTCTGCCAGAAGTAGGCCACATCTGTTTTAGAACATGTGGGCCAAATACATTTTTTAAAATATGTGGGCCACTGATGGCTCATATGTAGGTAACACTGCCATATCTATGCCAGAAATGGGCCACATCTGTTATGGTACATGTGGGCCAAATGTGTATTTTCAATATAAGGGCCACATTTGGCTCACATGCAGTTTGTCATGCCGACAGTGGGCCAGAAGTGCCATTTCTCAGCCAGAAGTGGCCCACATCTGTATACTATCTGGCTGGTGAAATGGGATAATGTCAGAGGTTCTTGGTCATTAATTTAACATTTGTATCAAAAGGAAACATCATGTAAGCTTTAGCACACACAGCTTGTGTAGTCCTTGTAGAGAAGTACTGCCAAAAGAATACATACAAACATACATATACATTATACTTATATAGCACCTTTCTAGACACCCAAGGACGCTTTACAATCGACACACTTCATACACACACTCCAGTGAGAAGCAGCAGCCAATCGTGCACAGCGTACTCTCAACCGGAAGCAACCGTCCACCTGAAGGACTGCATCCAGCACGAGGGGATCACCCAGGACAGAGTGCCAACCATATCTGTGCATACATATATACATACACAGACATACACATTCATACACACACCAGGGTAATTTTAGAGTAGCCAATCCACCTGACCTCCATGTTTTTGGACTGTGGGAGGAAATCGGAGTCCCTGAAGGAAACCCACGCAGACACGGGGAGAACATGGAACACTAAATAGGACTAAACATGAAGCTGTGGGGACCATGTCTAATGCCAGGTGTGATAGAGGGGCATAAAGCACCCCCAGAATTTAGCTGTGGAGCTTTGGAACTGTGTTTTCTACCCCATGCAGTACAACGAGTTGGTGGAGTTGGGGATGAGGTGGTGCTGGTGCCAACATCGCTAAGCTTTTTGTCGATCAGAGCAGGTGTATGATCACAGGCAGGCATGCCACTAATATTCTGATGAATACGACCTCCGGTGATGGTCCCTGGAGATGCTGTGCTCCTCAGAGTCCTAAGCTGGGTTAAGAGAGGAGTGAGACAGGATGCTGGCCTTAACAGAAGGTCTCTTGCTCCACTTTGCTCCATTTGTTGATGGTATGCAGGTCTCTGGAAAGTTTTTCACAAATTGGTAGTGAAGGACCTGCGTTAACTTCTAGAAGCATTTTCATTCACAAGCTGTGAAACTTATCAGCGGTTGCTATCCATCTTTGGGTCACAATTTTGAAGATAATGTCCAGTAGACTGGGATTGTTACCACTGCTGGTAGACCTGAATGACTGTACAGTTCCATGCACCTGCAAATTCAGCTACAAAGTACTTTCTTCACACTCTGACCTTTAATACCCAAATACAATCACTCCTTTTAGCCTTACAACCCATTTTCCGCACAATGAACAACACATTGCATACGTAGATATATCCACAAGGTTCTGCTTTTGTTTTGCATATTTTAAAGAACCCATTTCAATCTAGATGGAATCATCTTTAATGCTGTTTATCATTTGTTTTCTTCAGCTTTATGTTTTCCTGCATCACAATATAATAAAGCTAATCTCATTCTAATTTCAGAAACTGTGTGACATTGCTTTGCTCTTGATCCTTTTCTAGACCTCTGGTGGGTCTCCATGCTGGAGATGTAGCCCACCGAGAGCCTCACACACATTCTCCTTTATTCTACAGCTGGAAGCCGGTCGAGATCAGAAGAAGCTGTAGGGCTGTTTGTTCGATACCCATCACTCCTCAGCTGTGGGCAACTAACAAGCTGACACCGCATCGGTGGAGATGCACAAACAGCCATAAATCAATTGATTTTCCCTCCTCTTTAGTATGGACATGCTGTTCACGCGTGTACGTGTACCATCAATATCTTTGTATTTACTGAAAAACAGCTATAAACTAGTTTAATGTACTACCAGAATGTCATATTAGGTCTAAAACTATTATTTGATTGATTCAAATGAGTACATAATTCCACATTTGACAGAGTAGACAGGCTGTGTATACACATACATGACTATAGGACTAACAGGGTTATGTTTGGGAAGAGCCAGAATGAAATGAAGCATGGTGGAGTTGGCATCTAAGAAACTTTGTGTTCTAGAGCCGCCATAATGGACTTTTCATACTTTGAGGTCCCCCCAATGGCATAACATATGGGTCCAGCGAGTGGTAGAATCAACACACCACAGTGGACCAGTGGACTCTATAATGAGTAAAGTGTCACTGATCACCATTGAGTAACATCTGGCCTGTGAAGCAGATGGCTAAGATGGTTATAATATTCTGGCATGACTGTGTAATACTACATTACTGAACACTGTAAACCAATATAGCCTTCTGTGAGTCTACATACCTAGAACACTAGAATATTCTTCCACTGTTTCATGTTAAACACAGTAACAGTACACAGTCAGGTGGATCTCTCTGACATTTAGCGATAGCTGCCCCTTCTGTCAGCCTTTTTAAAGCACTTCAACATTTGCACATGGCAACATTTACACAAGTCCTCTGTAATCTTTGGCTTCTCATCTCACCTAATCTTTCAAGTCAGTTACTCTATTACACATCATTTGTATAAGACCCCTGTAAAAATCTTGAAATATTTCATACTATGTCACTTATTCAGTCGGCCTCCTGGACAATCACGAGCTACTACTCAACTTTAAATGTAAACAATTTGCCTACGCTCTATCGATTGCAGGCGACGATGCATCACCATCATTCTCCTTCCTCCCCAACACCACCAGGTTGGCCCCAGTCCTGTTGCTCAAGGAGGTGGCTCTACCTCTGCTGTCCATCTGTCCAGCAGTGTCTGCTCTAGACCCAATGCTGCAGACCTGGGCTGCAGACCCTTATAAATAACCTCTCCACTTATATCCTTTTCTGCAGAAGTCATTTTAATAAAGGATGCAAAGTAGCCAAACTCAAGGCAATGCCTCTCCAACATTCATTATTGCTACCATTATCTAAAGCCTGTCCTATCTAACACTTTCAGAAGTTGCTCCATCACTATTCTTTATTAGCTTGTCATGTCACATGTTTGTTGCAATTATTTCACTTATAGTGTCCACTTAGAGCATGTCCTTATTCATATACAGTTTTGAGCATATGGAGTGTTTCCTTGTATCTACACGGATTGTCCATTTTAAAGGCATATATAGGTGCACGTTGTAGAAATTGTAGTCCATCTGTTTCTCTGTATACATTTTTCATTCTGTTCTTCAGTGGTCAGGACCCCCACAGGACCACAACAGAGCAGATATCATTTGGATACTGGATCATTCTCAGTGACATTGATGTGGTGGTGGTGTGTCAGACACAGCAGAGCTGCTGCAGATGTTAAACACTGTGTCCACTCACTCTTCACTCTACACAAACCTGCGTTGTTGGTCCACCTTGTAAATGTAAAGTCAGAGACAGTAGTTAAGCACAGTTTGTGTTGGTCCTCTAGTCCTGACACTGTTGGCTGGTTGGTGCACTATTATGTCTCCAGCAGTGACACTAAGGTGTTTAAAATATCAGCAGCTCTGCCAAACACACAGTTTACACATAAACACAAAACTTAAGCGAGTAAGTAGTGAGCAAAGTGAGTAAATGATAAACTAACAACAATAACTGTACATTACATTTGAGTTTTGATTACATTGATTATTGACGGTAATACTGTAATTACTTATTTACTGGAAAAAGTAATTGCATTACTGTCACATGTTGCTTTGTAGTGGTAATGTTCATGGTGTTAATATTATGACTGATCAGTGACAGAACTCCAACTGCATGCAAGAAGTGTTGTAAATATTTGAAACTGTCTTTTTAAATCCAGATTACATTGTTCTGCTCTTGATTTTGGTTTAATGGCTCTTCCACTTTGGCTCCTGTTGTGTGAATTTCTAATGAAGAGGGTTACATCACTCTCCTGCATGGCTGCTCTTTGGTGGCACTATATCGAGTCTGTTTACTTTCTTCTTCTCTGTGTGTCTTTTTTTATTTGTTTTTGAGTCACCCAGCCTTTGAATTTGTGAGTGTGTGTGGCCTTGTATTTCTCCCTGGTGGGGACTGAACGTTAGAATGTTTTTCTACCTGAATGGTAGAAAAAGTGGGGACATTTTGCTGGTCCTCACAAGAAAATGTGCCATTTTCATTACTGATTCAATGTTTGTTGACCTGTTGTTGCTAAGGTTGCTAAAGTTAGCTTTTTATTACTCAGTATTATACACATGAATTGAATATCTTCACTAATATAATACTACTGAACTGTGTATGTTTGTGTGTACGAGGTTTATGCCCAGTTGTGGGGACCACAAACACATGCTGCTGGAACAAGGAACACACACACACACACACACACATTCATACACAACGTAGAGATGCTCTCATAAAGTTCATTTTTCTACCCAGTCTGACCGAAACATTGTCTTACTGACCTTGCCACCCCATGCCAGCCAATTAAAGAAGAAGGCTGGCAGTATTAGCAGAGATCCAACATGTTACCATGCTCAGTCATTTTATGCATTCGTAATTTATATTGTAAGTTACATTTCTTGGTGTAGTACTGTGCTAAATTTAATTGTACACAAGTATTATGTCAAAGTTTCTATTGTATTCTTTTACTGAGCGCCAAAATAAAACCAAATTTCTATACAAAATGAAATGACTTTACTCACATATTTACAGACTACATATGTATTTTTGTACAGTTTACACATGCAATAAAAAACTGAATGAAATGAAAAATGAAATGAAAAAAACAAAAACAAAACTAAATAAAACGAAATGCGAATGGCTGATGGAATGTTTTCTCAAATACTGTAAATCATGACATATTGAGCCTTAAGTCACCTGATTATACCTTAGTCATCTGATCACACCTAAACAATGATTTGAAACACAATCGAAAATATGTGGATTAATGTAAATCTTAATGTATAAAAACATCCAAATTGCTGTATTTGATGTCATAATATGTGACGAATGGGACTCTGAACCAACCAGGGTGCTGCAGGGGAGTCATGTGACAGTTACAGCCAGTTCAGCCAGTTCAGTCCCGCTGTGTTGGTACTGGGTGCAACTCTCGTTTTCTTCTCTGTCACTAAACTGTTCAGTTTGCAGAGAAATTACTCTTTGTCTTTTTCCTCTACACCGCTACAATATTTTGAAGTCATAGAAGGCTGTCAGTCACCTGTTATGACCACACCCACATTTCTCAGATTTACCGTTTTACAATATGTTTCTTTTCTCTGTAGGATGTTTAAAATAACATCAAAGTTAGTATTACACAAAAAATCATTATTTTATAACATAATGAGATACTCTGCTAGAAGGAAATGTTTATTTATATATGAAATTGTCTTATAATAAGCTTATAATGTTATAATGTCAAAATGAGAAATGTTAGATATGTCGACTAGGTTTAGAACTATCATTGCTTAGACATATATCTGCAGTATATTATTCACATTTAGATCTTCTGTATTGATTTTACTGTGTGAGAAAGAATATAGTGCATATTCATGAAAGCATCTTGACTGACAGTTTGTGTGGTTTTGGGGAATGTTTGAATTACCCCCTTGCTTTTGAATGGGAGGTGTGTGTCTCTTCAAGGCGTGTCAGGTGAAGTGTGTTATGTACAAACATGCGTAAACAGACTGTCACATTATACTGTGCTGTCTTGTGTTGTAAAGAGTGTTTGAAATGTACAGTAGCCTACAGCTCAGGTTAAGGAGTCATTTGGAAGTTAGAAGTGTTAGCTCTTGAGCTTGATGACATGCGTAGATACTTACAGATATGTTATTCGTTTGCTGTCTTCTATAAAACTGAGAAATGCACACACAGCTTGTCTACTTACTGTAGAAGTACTGCCAAAAAATTAGGACTAAACATGAACCTATTGGCACCATGTCTAGTGCCAGGTGGGCTAGAGGAGTATACAGCCCCCCAGCATTGAGCTGTAAAGCAGCGGAACTGTGTTTGTTGCTCCATCTAATACTTTTCAGATGAGGTGGTGGTGTTGATCATCCAACATCCTGACCTCACTAATGCTCATCACTGAAGGCAATCAGATCCTCACAGCGAGTGATTAGAAGGCATTCCCAGAACAGTAGACAGTTACTCCAAAAAGCTCAACCTGCTTAAAGGGCATCCAGATCTTAATTAAAGTATGGATGTGGTTTAAGACACAACATTGTGTTTACATGGCTTGAGTCTACTTGGGTCCATCCATTGGGGGCAGCCATGGCCTAGTGGTAAGGATCTGGTCTTGTGACCAGAAGGTCGCTGGTTCGATCCCCAGACAGGACATGACTGAAGTGCCCTTGAGCAAGGCACCTAACCCCCTAACTGCTCCCCGGGCGCCGGTGGATAAGGGCTGCCCACCGCTTCGGGCACAAATTCTCACAGCCTAGTGTGTGTGTTTCACTGCACGAATGGGTTAAATGCGGAGGTCAAATTCCGTTGTGTGAAAAATCACATTGGCTAAATTGGTTGATCTTAATCTTAATCCATCCCCCCACCCACTTAATCCTAATCAGAGTCTCAATGAGTTCCCTACACTGGGCACAGGGCAGGGCATCCAGCTGAATCAGATTAACAATCACTAGAAGAAGAATGAAGGACTGGAGTGTAATTTATATATACAGGCTAAGTTACAAATGCTCAGTAAATGTATATAATAAATTACAATAATAGACTGTTAAACTGGGCTGTATTATAATGTGTTACCTTGGTTGCTACTTGGCCACTTTAACATTTTCTTGTTTGTTTTCTCAGCCTATGGGCAAAAGCTTCCCTCCCAATAGGAAGAAACATTTCTGAGCACTTTTCATCCTGACGTGTGATTCCTTTTGGCACTTGACTGCTCCAAATGGGAAATTTAATGTAATCTAAGGGTCACTGTGCCCGTCAGTCAGGGCCGCAGTGTGTGTGATGTGTTTTGCAGTCAGAAATGCCCGTCTGTGTGACGCTCTCTTCACGTCTCTGCTAATCACGCATCGTTCCACTGCCAGCTTTGGCATGACTTCAGTGCACTGCATGGCAGCATGTATGTGTCGCTTCCCGCTGCTTTTGTTGTGACAGATGCATTCAGAGCTGTTGTTTTTGAAGCACGTCTTTATTAGCATTTCTTACAGTAGAGTCCATTGGTCACACAGTCATTAGCTAGGGGAGCTGGTCATGCAGAGTCAGATCAAACAAATCAACATACCTTCATCAATGCAGCACATCTATTCATGTGAACGTACATACATCAGCCACATGTAGATTTATTAAAACTCCAGATGGCTCTGGTCTCACAGCAACTCATGTTTACCTTTTATAACATCATGCATATCAAGTTCACTAACTTGAAAAAGACACCCAAGAAGTTTCTTTGGAGAAACTCTTTTACTCCTCCAAAAACATTGAAATTTTTTGTGAAAAATATCAGCAGCAATGCAGATGAGGGGAATGTAAGTATTTCTGCTGTTTCTGTATAAATCTGAAATTATTTAATTTCCAGTCCACCTTAAATGGAACAGGAGGTAGATTATTTTGATTGAATTTCCCATTCCACCTTAAATGATACAGAAGTTAACCTTCATTTATCTAATAACATTCTGTTCCACCTTAACTGATGCAGAAGTTACATTTATTTGACTAAGAATTTCAATTCCACCTTTAATGGTGCAGCAGTTACATTCATTCATTTAATAATTGCTTCTTTCACCTTAATTGATGCAAACGTTAGCCATTAGACTAAGAATTTCCCACTCCACCTTAAATGATGTAACACTCATTAATCTAATAACATCCTGTTCCACCTTAAATGGTGCAGAAATTACATTCATTCACCTAATAATTTCCTGTTCCACCTTAAATAATGCAGAAGTTACATTCTGCCCGGATGCAGGAGTTTAGTTTCAGAGGAGACGTGTAAAATGTTAAAAAGTAGACGTCCCCTGATAAACTAATCCAATCTGAATGTCACTTTTTAAAGGTCCTAAATGGTTGTTTCTCTTTCCTGTAAATCAGATATTAGTATGCATTACGTAATAGTACACCATACCAATATAAACAATTATTTTCAGCACAACAGTGATGACTTCTAAAAGATAAAGACTTGCTCATCTGAAAGGCAAACCAAACCTACGATCATTGTTGTCAATGCAAACCTACAAGTAAGCGCTCATACACATGATTGTGTTTATTATGCTAAACTTACATTGTAATGAATGCTGTGGACACAGCTCTGCTCTGTGTTGCTCAGGTCATTTGTAATTCTCAGTGTATGACCTGAGGCTTGTGCCTTCTTGAACATCATAAACCTGACCGTGTAGTCAGGAAGCTGCATGAGGAAGCACATAAATATATGCTTTAATGCACGCACACGTGAGTGTATGTATATGCATGATGTAATCATGTAATTTTCCCTCTCAGTCCACTGAATCTACATGCACACAGCTACTAGTGAAAGTGACAGTGCACCCAAATACACAGGACAGCGCATAGTGCTGTACTACAGTTGTGTACAAAAGGTTACACAGCCTTAGTCAAATGCCATGTTTTGGCAAAATAAGGCAAATAAATAAATAAATACAATGTCTATCAATTTACTGATTGAAATTATTTAAAATGATGTTTTAAAGATTCCTCTGAATTAACAGGCTTTTTATACAGTAACTACATGAAATAAATACAAAATATTTACATACAAACTGACAAGTTACTGCTGAACACTAACAATGTTTTAGTTTAGTCATCTTTTAGAGTTGTTTTTATATTTTAGGCAAAGTTAAGTTCCCTTAGTGTTAAATTTAGGTTTAGGTTTATGTGTAAGACTGTTTTTTGGTTACTTAGGTTAAGGTTTAGGTTTAGGTGTAAGACTGTATTTTGGTTACTGAGGTTTAGGTGTAAAACTGTCTTTTGGTTACTGAGGTTAAGGTTTAGGTTTAGGTATAAGACTGTATTTTATTTATGGAGGTTAAGGTTTTGGTGTAAGACTGTATTATGGTTACTGAGGTTTAGATTTAGGTGTAAGACTGTCTTTTGGTTACTGAGGTTAAGTTTTAGCTGTAAAACTGTCCTTTGGTTACTGAGGTTAAGGTTTAGATTTAGATATAAGTCTGAATTTTATTTATGGAGGTTAAGGTTTAGGTTTAGGTGTAAGACTGTATTTTGGTTACTTAGGTTAAGGTTTAGGCTTAGATGTAAGACTGTATTTTGGTTACTGAGGTTAAGGTTTAGGCTTAGATGTAAGACTGTATTTTGGTTACTGAGGTTAAGGTTTAGGCTTAGGTGTAAGACTGTATTTTGATTATTGAGATTAAGGTTAATATTTAGGTTTAGGTGTAATAATTCAATAGAATGTCCCCACAAGTATAGTAGTACTAATCTTGTGTTGTGTTTGTGTTCTCCCACAACTTTTTCATTTACTTCTATTAAGAGCAGAACAATGTCATCCTCACAGATATAATAGAAGATGTGGAGACACAACAAGAATGCAATATTACAAACCCCTGTGAGCAGAACATTGGCTGTAATGAAAGTCTCGCACGGGGCCTTAGGTCTTTCTCTTAGGAGAGATAGCATATTCATTTTCCTCCTTATGACTATTCATGACTGTGGGGAATATTAAAAGTCATAATGAATGTTGTAAAACTTTGATACACACGAGGGAACATAACTGAGAACTTCATGTATTAAAAAATAAAAGAATAGGCCAAAACAAACCCTGTGTGTGATTTCTCATTTTGTATTTTCAATGGGTCCTCATGAGTGTAAACCTTTGTGTGAAGCTTGTATTGATATGGACTCTTTCTCAAAGCTCCCTACAGTTTGGACCAAGCAAATAGTCTTCTGAGATCAAAAAGTATCAGCATGTATAAACTGATATTAAGGTTTTGTGGGCAGTAGACAAAAATAGACCAAATAACGATGATACACTATGAAAATAATAACTTTTTTTCAGTATTTTATTTACCAGTGCTTACCAATCCAAAACTTGTGAACAAACACAATTTAGTCCGTTTTTGTGGGCAGACAACCCACAAACTGCCCAATAAATGGACTCAAATAACTCAAATTGGGTCAAATTCAATATGTTTCCTAAAAGACTGTATCAGTGCAGACACTGGGAATGTGTTTCTGCTGACTTCTGCTACTTGTGCACAAAGCTGAAGCTTCTATCCAAACGTCCTTTTCCACCTTTAAAGGTGCAGCAGTTAGAACAGTGTCCTGTGTCATGTGACCACTGATGAAGGACTAAAGGATGATTGGCACTCTGCAGTGAACTCTGCAGTGACACATGAACTACTGTCTCCAACTTCACATCTACAAGGTGGACCAACAAGGCCCCAAATTCTTTAAACTGCATCATATGTATTTTGTGCAGAAAATAAAATATATTACATTTGTGACCCTGCCAGGGAAAACCAAACCAAAGTCTTTTTTTTAATTGTTTTTTTTCAAAACAACGTTTTTGTGAATTTAAGTTTTGTTTTTGATAAAAATATGTACTACAATAGATATCTGAGACTGTTATCTTTCATTTACAGCAATAATACTGAGTGGCTAAGTTTTGTCGCTAATGTGAGTGACACGATATTGACACGATATATCAGTAAATTGCCAAGTGACTTTGGCCTGGTTTTCCCTGGCGGGGTCACCTTTATCGGCAACACCAACCGAACCCCCGAACCCCCCAGAATGGCAGCGTAAGGATGTGTTGGTGGTGGTGCGAGTTCAAAGTACACACACAGAAGGGAGTGCATGTCCCAAAAGGTTGAAAATCCCTGGGCTACACAGGCTATATGAAATAAAGCATTTCATCTTTTCTGAGAATGAACACGGGGCTTGGACGGGCGCTTGTGCCTCCCAGGGCAACTGCCCATATTGCCCATATCAGAAACCACCACTATTGTGATTGGCTAGTGCTTCCATTACTCAGCATGATCCACAGCTTCTGTGGTGGTCCTGTGGGGGTCCTAGACAAAAGAAAGCAATGGGTGGCTAGATTTTTAAATGTAAACCTATTTTAGTTTTGATTTATATAAAAAAAACACAAGTAATGAAAATGTACATCAAGCATCAGTGGTGTTTTATTCTTATCAAAACATATCGCTAATAAGTAATAAATAACATGTTGTTGATGATGATACTGATGGTACTGAATGTGTACTCATGTTCAGAGGGCTTGTACTGTAGTATAAGTCCTGTACGACTGCATGTCTTTTGTATGTTGTCAAATGTTTTGTATTCTGTGATGTACCTGGTCCTGGAGGAGCCTTATCTTATTTCATGATGTGCTGCTCTGTACAGCAGGGTGAAATGACAATAAAACCTCTTGAACTTGAACTTGAACTTGAAAGTGCACCTAACAGCGTGGAGCTTCTTTGGGGTTAAACCTGTCAGACATAATAAAAACACTACTGCCCCGTAGGACTCCAAGTCAAAAGAAATGTAGGGTTTGGGGTATCATTTAGGACAAGCCTAGTGTTAGCATAGGTCTTCTGGGGTCTTTGCTCTGCAGCCTCACCTTTACTTTGTCTAAAACCTGATTGCACAACAGCAAATGTCTGAAACCGTTGATTAAATAGTAATCAAACAGATGGCTGACATTTGCTTCTTCCGCTCAGCCAGGTTGCATTTCACTGAAATGTTCTAGATTTGGACTTCAGGCAGCTTCCCACCCCCATTCTTTTCAACATTTAAAAGGACTGGTTCACCTAAGAAGTCTATTCATGCAATTTTCCATTTTAACATCACAAAAGATTATACTATGGTTTAAAGACTTTGTTTGTAGACTAGGATATACAGACTGATCTAAGACTAAGAAGTAAAAACTTTGATGGTAGACTAAAATATAAAGATTTTGATCTAAGTCTAGGATATAAATTAATTAATTAGCCCAGAGCACCTGTGTATGGATATCCTTTGTCTAGGATATGTGAATTTTACTTTCACTTTCAAAAACACACAATTGGCACTGAAACGCTTGTGACCCATCCCTAAGGCCACCCTACAATACAGATGATACTTATGGGGTCTTAAGTAATTCATACTGTGTAAATAAGTCTGATACTTTAACTGGGACCTGGATGTGGTTTGAGAGGTTTGGGGATGTATTTTGACAGAAAAGACTGGACTATTTAGGTGGCTGTTGATTTTTAGTGTTTGTTAGTAATGTTAGACTTGCAGTTCTAAATTAAAGAACCAAAAGATGGAGTTTAGACATTTATAGGTTGATCAACTATGTCTAACTTAAGTGGAACAATGTGTACAGTGAACAATTTCTTTAAGCCTCTCTCTCTCTCTCTCTCTCTCTCTCTCTCTCTCTCTCTCTCTCTCTCTCTCTCTCTCTCTCCCTCGGCTGGTCTGAAACGTGGCTTAGGCTGGCAGCTGATTGCTGGGCTGAGGTGTGTGTGTGTGTGTGTCCATCCTGTCAGCCTGCATGATAATCACACATTCTCTGGCCCGAGTCCTCCATTAGCATCTCTGTCACTCTGTGTGTATGTAAGTTTTGTGTGTGTGTGTGTGTGTGCCTCAGCCTCTTTCCCTCCACTTCAGTACCCAGAAATGAAGGAGAGCAACTTTGTCTATTTTGTTTGGAGTGTAACCAGTGCTGTGCATTTATAAAATGGATTAATAACGCATCTTCAAAAATGAGTATAAGTTCATCTGGTTTTCAGGTGTGTGTGTGTGTGTGTGTGTGTGTGTGTGTGTGTGTGTGTGTGTTTGTGTGTGTTAATGTTCATTGTGGTGTCGCTTTTAATTTGAAAATGTTTATGAATTTTTAAAAATACTGTATTATTATTATTATTAATTAATTTATTTCTTTTAATTGTATTTAATTTTTATTTGTTATTATTATTATTATTATTATTTATAATAATAATGATGATAATAATAATAATAATAATAATAATAATAATAATAATAATAATAATAATACATTTATTATTAAATTTCTGCTTTATGTTTTATGTTTAAAAGTTAAAAACTATAATAACTATCATAAAATGCAAAAATAGGTCATTTGTGTTCATAATTTAAATTAAAAAGGTAAAGTGGGATATATTTTTATTCATTACACACAAATTGACATATTTCAAGCCTTAATTTTTGTTTTAATATTGATCAGTTTGGTTTATAGCTCACAAATTGAGATTTAAATTGCTTTTCAAACAGAATCAACAGTAAAACTAAAAAAGGTCTGAATTATGTTGCTTTGTGTAATGAATAAAACTTTTTTTTAATTAATTTATTAACACAAATGATCTTTTTCACCATGTCATAATTTCTGAAGATGCACTGATATGGGTTGTTGGTGTGACATGCTGTTTTTTTATTGTCAAACAAGATGTAAATAAATATTATTAATACTGTCATCACCTAAAATGCAGTACGTGGTTGAACATGTCATTTTATATGAGCTGGTTGTTATGAGATGTTTTAATGTTGAGCCAAATCTCTGTGTGACTGTCTCAAGCATGATTCAATAAAATCTAACTTTTATAAATTAAAAAAGTAATGATTATAAAATGCATAATTTTACAAGTGTCTATTTGATTCAATTATGATCATTTCAATTTCATATGACCATTTTATAAACTGCTTTTTAATGTAGAATCTTGATCAATTTTGTACTAAAATCCAATATAAACCCAATATTCTAATTTTAATTCAGGAAATTCCATAAACAATTTTGTGCAGTTGAACAATTCAAGTGTATTAGTTATTTTATTTATTTATTGTTATCGGCCAGATTTGATTATGTATTTTGAAAGAAATCCATTCCAATCCATCCAGTCCATTTAGGTGATTATTGAGTTTGCGTTATCAACACAGCTTTGTGTCTCACAGCTTCAGTTCTTTATTAGGATACAATTTTATTGGTATATTTATAACCATTCAAGAAAAACTCCCACAACCCCCCGCTTGAGGCACCCAATCCTTTGAGCAGCACATCACCCAAGCAAAGGTGGTCAAAGTAGCTCGACAAACTTCCAAGCAGCCTCATTGTGTGTCCCTGAGCAGCATGAATCCGAGCAGACGAAAGTTTCAGGTTGAGAACATCCAGTGAGGAAAGGCTCCAGCACACAGTATGAAGTGAGTGTTTTAGCTGCATTCAATCCAGCAGAGACATCACTCAAGAGGAGCAGTTGACAGAGTTGAGACTTTGAGCCAAAAACTGTACCTTAGGACATTCACATGCATATTTGTTGTCTGGACAAAAAAAGTGTCAAATACAGCAGAAAGACATACAATGCAAATGAAAGCATTAAATCATGCAAAATGTGTTAAATAATATCTGAAAATAAAATTGTAATGAATTAACTGATTATTTAGATTTTTAGAAGAAGAAGAAACTTTACTCAAGTCAAGAAAAGTCCAATTCAAATATAAAGCGCTTTTTACACCTGATGTCAAAAAGCAGCTTTACAGGGTTAGTAATAACAACCTCTTCTAGTCAACAAATTATACGTTCTTAATAAATCACATAATTCTCTGTTGCTGCTGGAGTGTTCATGTGTACTGATATGGTAACAGTTGTGAAACAGGAATGATAATATTACTGATAATAATAATGATAATAATGATAAAAATAATAATAATAATAATAATAATAATAATAATAATAATAATAATAATAATAATAATAATAATAATGGTAGCAGTAAAGTTCATATAAACTTGAATTTGCTCAGTAGTTTATGGAATCTGGACCAGGTCACAGTAGTTGTTTGTTGGTTGTTAGTTACTCCAAATCATTTGCCAATTAATTTGGTGTCAAGAGAGTTTAAGCTCTTTTTCCCCAAATAGTTGTATGTAACTTGAGTTTTGGTGATGAAAATATTAGATACCAGGTCCCTGATGGATATATATTTTTGCAGAATGTTTTGTAAAGGGCGTTCAGGTAAAGTGGAGAAACCAGGCAAATTATAAAATGACTGAAGGTCTTGGGATGTCCGGAGACCAGATGCATTAATAATATGATCAAATTGCTTCTGTTCTAAAGTTCTAGAGCTAAATTTAAAAAGATTTAGATTTAGATTCCATGTTTTAGCTGATTTGAGGTAAGTGGAAAATTGTACAAATGTGATTTTCGAGTGACCCATTCCTTATGACCATTTGGGCATTGCGGTGGGTGGTGCATTGTGGGCATTGTGAGAGGAGGCAAGAACAAAGAACTAGCCCCTCACCTGGGCCTGGAGGGTCATCCTTGTCTTAATTAGAGGTGGAGTTCCAAGACAGAACAGAGAAGTCTGAGCTAGACCACCCGGGCATGAACTTGCACACATGGGTAAAAGCCTAAATGGACTGAAGGACTGTATGAACTCGTTTTGAGTGCTTGGTGAGAGTATTAATGTGTAATTAAAACTTCTTTGGGTCACTCATACCAGTGTCTGGGCGCTCTAGGCTAAACTAAGCATCTGGTCAACATAGCCACACCCACAGTCTTCAAAGTGGTCTCATTCCCTGGAGAAAGGAGCATATCTGTATCTATAAAATTAAAGATTAAAACTCAAATGTCAGGACAGGAGGAATGGAGTTAAACTTAAAATTTTCTGTGACAGGCTCTGGTACCAGAAGGTTCACAAAGTAAAAGTACTAAAAATGTGTCCTTGAAGGCTCCACCCCAGAGAGCTTCTGCACATCTGTGTACCTGTTTCACTTCACAGCACTGTCATCCTAGTCAGGCAATGAGGTGACCTCGGGCAAAGCTGAATCCTGATTGGCTGTTAATTTTCCTCATGATTTATTTATTTATTTTATGATGCAGCAACAGCAAATACATGACCTTGTCCAAAAGTTCACACTTCTGGTTTGTGTTTATTGCTCTTAGCAAAGAAAATGGCTTCTAACCAGGTGTAAGTATGCAGTTAAATGGCAGTGCAATTATTTTGTTCATGTTAAAGTGGAAGTTCAGAGTTCAGTAGTATCACAGCCTCTGGGAAAAAGCTCTTTCTGAGCCTGCTAGTCCATGATTGGAGGCTCTTGTAGCATCAGATGCATCAGATGAGTGAAGGGTGAAGAGTCCATAGTTTGGATGAGAAACATTCTTGATAATGACACTTCTAGATAAAAACAAGCAGATATCCCTGTAACAGATATTGTCCATATACTTTGTAGTAGAAATTCTTCTTATTGCAGTGGGTAAGAATGATGTTGCATACAGGAATTTTGAGATATTGTCCAAGATGGCAACAGTTTGTTGAGGTTCTTTGTTCTGCCACTTTCTCCAAAAAGTCCAGCTTGACTCTTACAACAGAGCCAGCCTTGCTGATTAGTCTGTTTAGTCTGATTATGAACAATTTGGTGATTTTATAGCCCTAGAATACAACACAAAATATAA
This sequence comes from Crenuchus spilurus, assembly GCA_036984385.1. NCBI lineage: Eukaryota > Metazoa > Chordata > Actinopteri > Characiformes > Crenuchidae > Crenuchus > Crenuchus spilurus. The sequence continues at coordinate 1,848 of BRDA01075056.1, read as the reverse complement.
CAGTCAATTCTACAGACTGAGAGAAGGTCCATAGCAGCTTAGTGCACACACCAAAAGACCTCAGCCTCCTCAGGAAGTCTATGCGGCTCTGGCCTTTCACAGAATGGGTGTTGCAAACAAATAGAGTGTGTAAGTCCCAAACAAAGAGAACTGAGTACTCAGATTCTGTCCTGCCGAAGGGCTCCCTCATGTGGCACAAATCTGAGTTGTACAGTCAACTTGCATGAAGTGCTGTCGGCCTGAAATAAGTGTTTGGACATCCAGGACAGACTCAAAGTAGAGCCGCTGCTCCTCCATGTTGAGAGGAGCCAGTTGAGATGGTTCAGGCCTTTGGCTCAGATGCCTCCTGGATGCTTCCCTGGTGAGGTGTTCTGGGCATATCCAACATGGAGGAGACCCCGGGGAAGACCCAGGACATGATGGATAGATGATATCTCTCAGCTGGCCTTGGAATCCTTCCATATGAACTAGAAGAAGTGACTGGGAAGAGGGACATCTGGTTTACTTTGCTTGGGTTGCTACCACTGCAACCTGGACTTGGATAAGCAGAAGGAGATGGTTGGGGAAAAAATCTAAATTTTACATTTCTTTCATGTAGTTATTGTATAAAAAATATAAAATCTGGGCAGCAGATTTATGGGACAAGCTACCACTCTTATGATGCTAACAGAAGACTTTTATTCCCTAATCTAACCAGAGCCTATTCCAGAGTATTCCAGATTGTTCCAGAGTGACAATGTTGTTATTCAACACAGAATAACAAAAAAACTGGAAAAGGCTGTATGCCAAGTATCAATGATACATCCCACAGGTTTTGGATGATGTGAAAAGGCTCTGAGCTGCTCAGGCTGTCTCTCTGGCCTGAGGCCCGGCCTGGACAGGCTCTGACCCTCTGTATGCAGGCTCTTTTGGGACACAGAAGTGCCAAAGTTGTGAGCTTTGAAGATAGAGAAACTGGAGGTGGTTTTGGACACCCAGTGTTCGGGCTGATATCACTCTGAATGCTGCCCCTTAAACTGGACTGAAACCAAGTTGTGTGAGATTAAAAAACATTTTGTTTACACTACATCAGAGTCATTCTTATTATCTGAACTTTGAAGGATGCAACGTTAACTTCTGCTTCAGTTTTATAGTCCTTGGGGTCATCTAAACATTTCTTTGAAAACTTTTTTCAGCAATTTGGAGATTATGATAGGAGATATTTATCCATAAACACCTCACTAAACACTGTAAAATACTAAGACATATTAGTCCATAAACAACCTCAATAAACACTGGGATGGTATGGTGGCTTAGTGGTTAGCATGTTCACCTCTCAGCACTGAGGTCTTGGGTTTGAGTCCACATCTGAGTGGAGTTTCCATGTTCTCCCCGTGTTTGTGTGGGTTTCCTCTGGGGACTCCGGTTTCCTCCCACTGTCCAAAAACATGGAGGTCAGGTGAATTGGCTACAAAAAATATTACCCAGGTGTGTGTATGTATGTATGTATGCCCAGAAATGGTTGGCACTCCTGGGTGATCCCCCTAGTGCTTGATCCAGCCTCCAGGTGGACGGTCGCTTCCGGTTGAGAGTATGCTGTGCGCAACTGGATGCCACTTCTCGCCGGAGTGTGTGTATATGAAGTGTGTTGATTGTAAAGCGTCCTTTGGTGTCTAGAAAGGTGCTATATACAGTCCCCTCCAAAATATTTGGAACAGTTTGTATTTAAGACTAAAAGATGGATATGAGACAAGAGTTCAGAATCTCAGCTTTCATTTACTGGCATTTTCTTCAAAATATGTCAAGTAAATCTGGATTTATCACCGTTTGTATTACAAACCGGATTCCAAAAAAGTTGGGACACTAAAC
>BRDA01075048.1:0-21984 GCA_036984385.1 Crenuchus spilurus | reverse complement strand
TAGTCAATGTCCCTAGTGGTCAATGTCAAGACCTTCAACACGTCTGAGATCAGAACCTCTTCTAAAATGTGATAAAGAAGTCAAAGAGGCTGAAAATATCTGAACAGTTAAATTAAAGAAATGTGTGAATGAAGTTTAGCACCTTAGATAAAAGATACACATTCCTTTAGTGAACGTGCCACTCACAGCGGTCAACCAGTCCTGTGGACAACAGCTCATCTGCAGGGCTGCTCTCTGACCCCATGGCCGAGAGGTCGGCTGACCCTCGGGTTAGGACCCAGTGCTTCCTGCTGAAAAGCTTTTCTTTAGCCACACGTCTCAGAGTCACTTCACTAATGAGACATGACTAAGCACTTTTCACTCTGCACAAGTCTATAAAGAGAAGTCCATAAAGCCTCTACAGGCTCAAACAGGCCTGCAAGGAAAACACATTAGCCAGCGCTGTTCTCCTTTACAGCCTGAAACAGCAGAGACACATACAGAGGACAGCGAGAGGACACGAGGCTGCTGCAGGAAACCCAGGCAAATGTGCTAAATGTAGGCCTATTAGGCCTTTCGGATACTTATAACTATGCCCTACCAAATTCACAGGACATTTTCTATCATTTTACAGACCTCACATATCACAAATTTACAGACGTTATCAGAGAAGTGCTTGGTTTCATAACAGCTGTTAACAAATTGCAAATTTCCAAAAAACAAAACAAAACTGTAAACAAATAACAAATTACAGATTGTTAATGTACATTGTGAGTGTATTCTTCACTCTTGTAAATGTCACATTATAGCCAAGTTGCTTAAATCAGATTTTTTGCTCGGATCAGATTTAACTATCCTGACAGTTCACATTCACAAATGTAAGTGAGCTGTGTCTGTAATGTGAACAAATCTGTCCCTGAAACAGCGAGCATGCGCACACTGATACGTGTACATACAGTGAGGAAAATACGTATTTGAACACCCTGCAAATTTGCAAGTTCTCCCACTTAGAAATCATGGAGGGGTCTGAAATGTTCATCTTAGCTGCATGTCCACTGTGAGAGACATAATCTAAAAGAAAAAATCCAGAAATCACAATGTATGATTTTTTAATCATTTATTTGTGTTACTGCTGGTTTCACTACATTACAACTTGCTCTTCAAAGGACCATATTACTGATGTCCAAAGAAAAACAAGTATCTCCAAAATGGAAACTTTACAGGAGAGGGCAAAAACCTTTTTTACTTTCAATGTAAGTTAAGGTAAAGAGATCAAATATAAACTTTGTTGCATTTCTTTTGGTCTCCCACACATGACAGTTTCACTCAATGTGAATGATATATATACACAGTAACATATTCACATCATTATCATTAAGAAGAACTGTATATGCACTGATATGGCTCTAAGTACTTATGGTTTCTTTTTGCATAAACTAATCACAATACATTGAGCCACATTTAAAAAGCATCTCAAAGTAGGAACAGTGATCTAAGATCAGGTCTCAGTCAGTTCATATTCCATTAAAACATAGATTAAAAGGCATAAGTGGATCCCAGATCAGCACTCTTCATGAAGTTTAATACAACTTTTTGAGCCATATGGGCCAGCATTCACATATTATTAGCAGCTGAGAATAAATTTAAAACTGATACTGATTTACTTTAATCTAAAACTATATTAGAATAATATAAACTACCAGTCAAAAGTTTTAGAACAGTTTTAGAAAGTTTTAGAACGTGTCAGGAATGCGCCTAGCAGGTCAGGGGTTCATCCTACAGCAAGATAATGACCCAAAAAGTCCAAGCTCTGCCAGAACTACCTCAGGAAAAAAAAAATCTATCTAAAAAAAAAAGATAGTCTGAAAACATGGAGTGGAGCACAGTCTCCAGACTTAAACCCCATCCAGCTGATTTGGGATGAAGTGAAAAGCAAAGCAAACCTACAAGAGCCAACATTTATGTGACGTTCTGTAGCAGATTAATGAAGAACTGTCTGAAGAATGTTTGATGTCTATTGTAAAAAGAATGTCACGAGTGTGTTCAGCTATTATATCTGACAAAGTTGCTGCTTTGTGTCCAAAGTTTAGACACATTTTGGTCTGTAAACTGATTCACTGAGTTCTTATTTAACTCCTGTGATTTCATTTCAGAGCACAATGAGACATGATTGTATTTTAAATGTCCTACAAATCATTAAAAATGTTGTCAAAAATTAAAAAACTATGTCAACAGCTCTGATTTGTTCTTGGCATATTTTAGGATATAAAAACATGCTCTTGCTCTCCAAAAATGGTAACATTCTCTAAAATGGCAAAAACCTTCTTAATTTTTTATGTCAGTTAATGTAATAACATTTTATTCCAAGTCATTTTGAAATTGAAATTGATCATTTATTATGCAAAGTTCATACAGTGTAAAGGCATGCTGTGCTCAAACGATGTTGGAAAACAAAAAACAGAACAAATGTGTATTTGATGTGCTTTTCATAATATGGTGGTGATGACATTGTTATTAAACCCACACTCTGTATCATTACATTCCAAGATGTTATTTATCTTAAAAATAAACATAATACAAATGTACATACAGTACATATAAATAAATATGTTATATCTTCTGTTGCCTTGTCCCAATTGCACACTGACTTAATGAGAAAGACACAATGTCTTTATGTTAATGCTGGCTTTATACAGTGCAACTTTCAAGCAGTTTTGGTGAACTGATCTACAATTATTTAAGCCACCTTTACAGGCTGAAACTTTTGTACAACTAGCTATATACTGTGAGTTATTGCATATTTTCCAGGTTGAAAGAACACTTAGTGCTATGCAATTCATGCACAATTTGGCTTCGTATACATTTCAAGACAGTTGCACAGTATAAAGCCAGTCATAACTATCAAGTTGCACAAAATACAGCACACAATTCATAGCACATTCACATGCTTGAAGTGTTCTTTACTCTCACAGTTCTATAAAGAATAATTTTCATAAAGGCTCTAAAAAGAACCATATACACACATTGTATATCAATCTGAAGGGAATTGGTTCTAGAGTTCTGATGACAATGTTTCATGAACAATAAAACAGACAACATATTCAGATGAGTGTAAAAGTTTGGTGTTTAAACTACATGTTGATTATTGATATCTAAAATGTAAATAAGAACCTCCACAGTGAACCAACTACACATTTGAATACAAATAACATTAAAATACACTATATTACACATAGTACACTTAATACACATTTATTACTCGTATATTTCACCAAAATATGACGTGCAAAAGTAATGGCACTTTTTATATTGTATATTTTATTGTTATTTATATTGGTTAAGTTAATCAAATAATTAGAAATTGTGTAGTGTATATTTAATTTTTTTCTTTGTACAACATGTTGACACTTTCACTTAAAAAATTATTTTAAATAAAAAACAATGATCTTAAATAAAACATTTTCTGACTGGATCTTTAGGTAAACAAAAATAAATCCCTGATATATCTTAGCTCAGAAAGTAGAAAGTAGGTGGTTCCGCTAATTAAACATCTTAGATATTTCAAATATGTACAGTATTAGTGTTTAAAAACACATTTACTTTGATTTTTCATTTGAATCTGAAGCATGCAAGTACACAGAGGGTGTTTTCAGATCTTTCCCATAGTTGGTTCAGCTAATTAAACATATATTCAGTGAAAGGTCATAAGGTCGCAGAGCCAGACACCATTCTGAGAGGGATCAGGGCCGACAAGAAGGGAGGGGTGTGAACAGGCCAATTACAGACTGGCTAGACAACAGCTCTGACATACATGATGTCTCTTTCCCACGATCAAGCCAGACTTTTGATTTGAACATGAATTTATATCAAGTTCTCTCGCTGCCAACATATGAGGCCTCCTAGACTACATGGTCTGGAAAAAGTTTGTGAGAAAACTGGTACATCTGTAATAGTAACATTATAGTAGATGAAGCCCAAAGTTGCTATAAAACAAAATCAAGACCATGTTCAAGGAAATTTGTTTGTACTCTATATACCAATATAACACTCTCATTAGAATATGTAAAAACAATGCCTTATAAACAGATTCAGTCCTAGATTACAGTTAATGCCTATGTGCTGTTGTTGTTCTGTGAAAAACTTTACAGGGAAATATTCCCAACATTTAATGTAAGTAAATGGAAAGATATTTTATTACAAGGATATTTGGAGCATTTCTATTGGTCCAACTATCATGTTATTTTCATAAAATGCAAAGGGAATCTGCTGCTGTGTTCAAATGATATAGAACAACAGAAATTGGGAACATAAATTGAGATACATGGTCTTCATAGGAGAACAATTACATATTTTTGATATTATAAAACATGGTAAGTTATTTATCTGTCAATATTTCAAATAAATGAAAATTTAAGTTTAACTTATGTTGTTAAATATGTTGTATGCCTCGACATTTGGCTTTCTGCAGTTCCCCTCAAGTTTTGCTCGTTAGATTTAAACTTCCAACTCTTGATGATATACCTTGTCTAGTTAAGAAATCTAGATCATCCACCTGCCAGTTAGATCCAATTCCTACTCAGTTGGTAAAAGCTTGTCTTCCTTCTCTGTCCTCTTTAGTAACATCATTCATTCTTCCCCCACTTCTAGTACTGTTCCTTCTTATCTCAAAACAGCTGGAATAACTCCTATACTATAAAACAAAAACATGATGCAGACTCTAATGATAATAATTATCAATCTACTGTATTTAAAATTTGCCTTTATTGCCAACATACTTGAAAGAGCAATAGCAGCTCATTTACATGCTCACTTCTCTTACAATAACTTATTTCAACAATTTCAGTCTGGTTTCCACCCATCTCAAAGTACAGAAACAGCACTGGTTAAAATCACTAACAACCTGCTTATGTCAGCTTATTCAGGTCTGCTAACTATACTAGTTTTTCTTGATCTTTTGACACCATCTCACATAGCATTTTAATAACGAAATTAGATTCCATCGGCATCACTGGCACTGCTCTATCCTGCTCTATCCTCTCCGGATGCACTCAGTTTGTTCAAATGAACAATTTTAGATCTCAGACTTTCGCAGTTACTTGTGGTGTTCCTCAGGGTTCTGTTCAAGGCCCTCTTCTTTTTATTATTTATCTCTTACCTCCTGGCCAAATTTTCTGGAAATTTCATATTAAATTTCATTGGTATGCAAATAATAACCAGTTTTATGTCTCTACCAAGCCTAATTCTGCTCTACTTCCCTCCACTCTTTCTGACTGCTTGTTGGAAATAAAATCATGGTTTATTCTTATCTTTTTAAAACTTAATAGGGATAAATCCGAGGTCCTCTATGTGGGTACAAAATCAAATTTGGCTAAATGAAAAAAAGTCTTTATCTTCCTACTGATAACACAGTAGTCTTGCCTTTGTCTCAGGTTGAGTTTTAGTGTCACCTTTGACAGCATTATCCTTCGAAGCACATGTCAATAATATTACTCAGATTCATTACTCAACATTTTCATGTACACCACATTTTGCATGGATTATTGTAAATCTAACATCACTAGAACCTCACTCTATGACCACATAACTCCTGCCCTTCAGCAGCAACATTGCCTTCCTGTTAAGTATCGAAGAGACTATAAGATTGCATTTCTCACATTCAAGGCTCTTAATAATTTAGCACCTTCATATCTTACTGACCTCCTTCACTCTTATACAATGTCCCGCACTCTTAGGTGTTCCTCTTTTTCATTTCTCATGATACCCCAATGTGCTCCATTACCATGGAGTCCAGAGCCTTCAGTCATGTTGTTCCTTGCCTCTGAAACTCCCTACCACAGGACCTATGTATGTAGCATCCACTCTTTTCCTGTTTTTAAATCCCATCTAAACACATTATTTTAAACAGGCCCACTAACATCACTCCTAACTTAGGTTTAGTATAACATAATAGGAAAGTCTCACTTTACCTATCTTGTTTCACTTGTCTTTCAAGTGTTACATAAGTGTAAATGACCTTTGCCAAGGGCACAGACACAACCCCATACCATAATAGACCCTCACTATTGGACTTTTGCTGATAACAGTGTGGATAGTTCTGTTCCTCTTTTGTCTGTAGCACATGGCATCCATTTTTTCAAAATGTCAATGGTCAACATCATTTCTCTACATTGTTACCATGAAGCTTCTTTTTTGCACAGTAAAGTTTTATTTAAGTGGTGTACACTACCGGTCAAAAGTTTTAGAACAATTTTAGAATGTTTCTGGTATGTGTCTAGTGTGTCAGGGGTTCATCCTACAGCAAGATAATGATCCAAAACATCAGTCTAAGCTCTGCCAGTACTACCTCAGGATAAAAAAACAAAATGGTCAGCTTGTTGTTGGACAACACAAGTGAAAATGATGAAGCGAAAAGTAAAGCAAACCTACAAGTGCCAACATTTATGTGACGTTCTGCAGTAAAATGTTTGATGTCTATTGTAGAAAGAATGTCACGAGTGTGTTTATCTGTTATATCTGACAAAGGTGCTACTTTGTGTCCAAAGTTTAGACACATTTTGGTCTATAAACTGATTCCATGAGTTATTATTTAACTCCTATGCTTTCATTTCAGAGTGTAATGACACATAAACTCAATCATTTTACATACAAAACTGGAAAAATTGGGGTGTTCTAAAACTTTTGACCGGTAGTGCATCTGAATGTAACCTAAAGTAATCAGTTGCTCACGTGGTTCAATATGGGTTATTGATGAATGATGGTTCTTGATGCAGTGCCACCAGAGATCAGGTCAGAGGTCATGGATGTTCAGTTTAGGTCTGCGCCGTTGCCCGTTATGCATTGAAATATTATCCATATTCCTTGAATTGTTAATATTGTGCACTGTAGAGGAAGAAATAAACAAATCCATTTCACTCTTTCTCTGAGAAATGTTTCTAAACGTTTTAATAATTTTGTTACACATGTATTGACACCTTTTTGAATTCACACCATTATTCAGTATTTTTTACCTCATTGCTTATGTGTGTGGCTGTGAGCATTGATAACTCCAACAGTAAATATTTAACTCCAGTCTTAAAAATAAAAGCACCAAGTCATCAAATCTTCTTTGGAGCAATGCCTTAGAAGAACCACTCTTAAAGAACCTTAACCAATCCAGGTCGTGAAGATCTAACACCTTCTAGAGTTTAGCTCCAAACTTAATCTATCACACCTGATCTGGGTAATGAAGTCTTTCATACTTTCAGATAAATTTGAATATAAGTCAAGTGTGTTGAATCTGAACTCTCCATGATAGCAGATCTCCAGGATCCGGGTTGGGCACCCGTACTTTACAGAGTTACTTTTTAAAATGAGACACATGAGTATGAAGGACCTTTTTAAAGATTCTTAACAAAATGTAAATGTTATATACCAGTAAAGATGTACATGTATAAATATAGTTGTGTAAATGTATAAATAAATTAAATGGCCACTAATTTAGGTATGTAAATTTTTGTACATGTTTACATAGCACTCAGAAGCTTTAGGAGCAAGTATAATTAATATATCTCTGTTCAAAGGTTTTTAATCACTCTTCTAAAGTTTGAAATCAGTGGTATCAGACAAGCCTATTCATTACTTTTTGATTTTTCTAAAATGAAAAACAGATGGATATAGCTCTATAATTCTATATACCATTGAGATAATTATAATATATTACATAATATTTTTAATAAATTAATGTATGTTTATATTTTATTCATATAATTAATATTATTACAACTTATAATTACAAATGAATAGAAATAGAGTAGAAAACTCTTGGAAGGAAAATCCACCAATGAATATAATAAATGTAGTATGGTAGCAATATGATGATGATATTTTTAAATAATAAAATCATAAATTGTATTATATATCATAAAAATGTATATGTTATATTGTTTGTATATGTACATATAATATATATTTTAAAAAAATACAATCCATACTCAGAAGACTGTCATCTGTGAAGTCCTTGAATAAGCTTAATCCCTGTCTAGGATGTACAGCACCCTCCATAATTATTGGCACCCCTGGTTAAGAAGTGTTCTTTGGCTTCTAATAAATTCTTTAAAAAAAAATATCGGACAACAATGCAAAAAAGAGAAAAATCTAAGCTTTAATTCAAGTGCCTTTATTTGGTGGAAAAAATCACACATTAAGAAATAAATCTTTTGAATGAAATCATGTGTGCCACAATTATTGGCACCCCTTGTTTTAGTACTTTGTACAACCTCCTTTTGCATACAAGACAGCACTTAATCTTCTCCTATAACTCTTTACAAGATGGGAGAATACAGAAAGAGGGATCTTCCACCATTCCTCTTTGCACAACCTGAGTCCTGGGTCTTCTCATATGCACTCTCCTCTTCAGCTCACCACACAGGTTTCCTATTGGGTTGAGCTCTGGGGACTGAGATGGCCATGAGAGGAGCTTGACTTTGTGCCTTGTGAACCATTTTGAGTAGATTTGGCCATATGTTTAGGGTCATTATCTTGCTGAAAGACCCAGTGATGACCCATCTTCAGCTTTCAGGCAGAGGCAACCAGATTCTGATTCAAAATGTCCTGATATTTCACAGAGTTCATGATCTCATGTATCCTTACAAGGTTCCAAGGTCCTTTGGAGGAGAAACAGGCCCACAGCATCACCAATCCTCCCCCATACTTAACAGTGGGCATGAGGTGTTTTTCTGGGAACTCATCCTTGGTATTACACCAGACCCACTTAGAGTGTTTGTTGCTAAAAAGCTCTATCTTGGTCTCATCTGACCAAAGCACATGGTCCCAGTTAAAATCCCAGTACCGCTTGGCAAACTCCACCCGTTTACGCTTACGAGTATAACTCAGAAAAGGCTTTCTCCATGCATGCCTCCCAAACAGCTTGTTGGCATGTAGATAGCACCTGATGGTTGTTTGGGAGCCCTTGTAACCCCAAGATGCTGCCATTTGATTCAGTTCTCTTACAGTGAGCTTTTTTACTTCTCTTACCATCCTTCTCACTGTGTGTGGTGTCAATATACACTTGCATCCCCTTCCAGGCTTGTTTGTCACAGTTCCAGATGTTTTGAACTTTTTGATGATTGCTCTGACTGTAAATAAGGGCATCTGCAGGTGAGTGGCTATTTTTCAACACACATCTGTCTTACTTGATTAGTGTGTTATCTTGTCTTTCTCATGTTTAAGAGTATGAGAAATAGGCCTCTGTGTAAGGCCATATTTATACCCCAGGGAAATAGTAAATGAATAATTACTTATTAAAGGTTCATAGATAATTTGATCCACTTTATAAACTACAGTAGAAATGACATAAATGGTTCAAATACATTTATTTCCAAGAAATTGTTAAGGGTGCCAATAATTGTGGAACAGATCATTTTATGGGAAATAATTATTTCCTAGTCAAGATTTTTTCTCTTTATTTTTTTTCACTTGAGTTGACAGTTGCTTTTTTCTAAACTTTTTCAGAGTGAGATTATTCTTCTGCAATAAAAAAAATATTTATTTTAAGGTTTTTAACACATTTTAACTAGAGGTGCAAATAATTATGGAGGGTTATGTATATATGAAGCAATAATGTGATAATTAAAAAATATTCTATACATGTATTTTATATATCTATATTATTAAAAAAATGATCACACACACACATGTGATCAAGAAATGATACACACCCAGCCCAGGGATGTTTTTGATTTGTGGATCAGCAGTCTAATAGTAATCAGACTGTAGTTTGCTGGTTTAGTAGTCTAGCCTAGTTAGTCTAGTCTAGTCTTGCACACTCAGACGTGTCTGGGAAACACCCTCTGAGTGCACCAGTCATCTGTCTGACGTGTGTGTGTGTTCATTCTCTATCCCCCATTTTAATACATGCAAATGAACCTGAGAATGTGTGAAAGAATCCCCCCCACACACAAAACCCTCACACCCCTCACATACACACATACACAGACATGAGACATTTTCTCTCCCACACCCTGCTCGTTCTCACACACACACACCACACACACGTATTCAAGAACACATCAGGAACATGCAGAAGGAGAAGCTCACTTCATTTGCATAATCATAAAGCCAGACATTCTCACACACTAAGCTTATAATGCACACAGATACTAATATGTACATGCATGAACAAACCGTCCAAACCTCTTATCTACACACCAGTCCTACAAACCCATGTATGTTTAGGTAACTGAACATCACTTTTGGGCCATTTCTATTTGTTCATTTATTGTGATATGTATAGTTAATGTAAAAATAATTTTATTAAATAAAAGTCTACATAAAAGGACAATGGTTTGATCTGCTGAAAAGCAATTTGTAATGCATGCACAAAACATACCCATAATTATTCAGCTCTGTATGCTTTATCTGAGTCAGTAATGGCTGATTCTGGAGCTTTATTATTGTTAGCCTTCCCCATCCAGCCTGGGCAGACATCTAGAGACAATGCACCACACATTAGCCTGAATGTACTCCACAACATAATGCTACCACTGGATACAACATACCAAACAATGTTACAAAAAGTAAGGAATCCTACATTCAGCAGTCAATATAATTCATGCTTTTTTGATGTATCTTCATACAATATAACACAGTTCATGAAAGAGACATAAACTGCATGAAATCTTGCTTGTATAGCATTCTGTGAATTATAACAACATCTTCACAATACTTCCAAACTCATGCCTACAGATACTGATTAAGTTTAGATTGTTCCTCACATTACTGCACATTATACTTATGAAATATTGTGAAACAAACATGAACTACATCCAAAACAATATAATTTACACTTTAAAGCTTAGATTCTCCATTCATAGTCCAAGATTAAGACATGACCAACATCTTGGAATATCAGTAAATGCTACTTTAGTCTAGCTTATCTTTGCTAAATCAGCTAATATTACCATTACACGATACATACTGTGCATATTATGAAATATAATGAAACATAATTTGATATTGTAGTACAAATCATACTTATGCATACAAATGGGTAAGATTCATTCTCAGTTGTGATTTTCCATTAGAAGTGCTACATGTACAGTCTTGTGCACCCATAATTACATGACATGTTGATTTTCTAAGTGAAAATAATTATAATGTAAGTTCACCTCTACAAGGAACTAATGAAACTAATGAAACTAATGAAACTAATGAAACTAATGAAATGATTTTCTATTTTCTAAAAAAATAACCTTTGCTAAGCCCACATTTACATTCTCCAAAATGTTGCATTCAGTAAATGATAAGTGTGCATTACAATATTCAGACATTTGTTCACTGGGTTCAGTTATTATCATTTCATCTTAGAACATCAATAAATGTATGCAGATTAACCAAGGGACACTAATATTTAGGGAATAGGGTTGTACAATGAATAGATTTTATATAACTTTTCTATTAGCAACATCAAATTAGCAAATTTGATTCTACAACAGAGTGATCATTATCCATTTAGCAATATGTACTGTATTAGCAATACAGTGTTATATGTTGATAATTTGTGTATAGTGCTAATATACTGTATTAGATGACAAGACTTAATTCTCATCACATATTGGATGCTGGAAAAAAAATGCAGCTGTGCAGACCAGAGTTGCTCTGAGAAGGGCCAAATGGTTGTGTCCAGATGTCTGTACTATTGTAGGTTCAATAAACAATAAATACTTATGCCATTCAGGCTACTTGATTTTTTAAGTTAAAATGATGAACTCCTTTAAATCACAGAGTACATCTCCTGAGAGCATGGCCTCCAAACTCTTGCTTTTAGAACAGCAAGTCTGATCTGCAGCAGCTCCACCTCACAACTTACATGACATAAAGGATCTACTTCTAATGTCGTAATGTCAGATACAACATGACACCTTCAGAGGTCTTGTAAACCCTAAAAAGCATTCTACTCATATGCTAGTTTGAGCATAATGGGTCATTTATTGGGTTACTTGCTCAGTGCCAGGATGTTTTGTCTAGTCCAGCTGCTGGGATAGTGACTGTACCACAATATCAACCCAGTCAAAGGGTTCATTTTCAACATAAATTAATAGTACTTGAAGTCGATTAGAAATTAGAACAGAGCTTGTTGGACGTAAGTAAACTTTCATAAAATATATGCAGTTGACTACTTTCTATTAAGTGGAACCCATAACAATAGTGTTTTATTACCAGTAAATCTATACTGTGAACAGTATTTTTTCTGGCTGTAACGTGAGACTGATAGAACTAGCCGATGTTACTTTTTCTAATTTAGTTAAGTAGTAGTAATATTCAGTTATTATTTAGCTATAATGCTTTGTTCCAATAAAAATGAAAACTATACATAGTGTATAAAATAAAGTAAACAAACAAAGACAGTAACCCAAGCAAATTGTTAAAAAGAATTGTGGGTCGCAGTAATCCTACATTTGGCTTATCACCCAGAAAGCTGGGTTACTGCTGAGTTAAGTTTAACCCAACATGTGCTCAGTTATATTGTGACCCATAGCTGGGTTATAGAAATGACAATTTCCAATAGAAATTGGTTGTTTTTAAACAAGCAATGTTTAGAGCCCACTGCTTGATAAGTTGGAGCTGTTTTGGTGGCACAGGGATGACTGACAGCATATTATCTCTAATAGTAAATTGGTTTAAATGTTGTGGATATATATGCAGATTAATTTTTTATTGAACATTTTAATTCTATTTTATTGTTTTTTACACACAAAGATAATCTTAAAGCTCTTTCTCTATAAACCCAATGATACTGACTAGGTATATTAATTGACATTGTGTCTCTTCTACAATGTCATTACAGACTTGTACTGCTTAACATGATGTTGCATCCACATAATCGTAATCATTACAAATATAAACTGGCTGCCATACAGTGCAGGCGGTGGTCAGACTGTTCAGCATGCTTTAAACACTGACTGTGTGTTTTTGTTAATTTTTGTTACCTGAATAAGACTACAGTGTTCAAATTAATCACCCAGATGGATATGTATATTAGGTATCTAATTTATTTTCTAATTAAAATATGCCAGTAAAAAGAAATAAAAATGCCCATTTATGAATATGAATGGTGCATTTCCATTACTTTGGCATTCCTCTTGGTAATGATCACAGCCATTGAAACATCCCGAACCACAGTAACTCTTCTCATTGAAGCTCTAAAGGCTTGCCTGGCCTACAGGTTGCTGCTGGGAAGGGGGACTTGAGCTTGAACTTGACCTCCTGGGAACGGAGGCGCAGTTTGGCCCCGGCTATTATCATGCACAACTTAGTGTCAGCCCTCATTTCCATACTCTCCCGCCTGCCTTCAATTAAAAGGCGAGAGCACAGACACCCTCTTCCTTTTTTCTCAAAGCCTGGAGACAACTCGCATCTCCTCTAAGACTCTGTAAGTTAAAAACAATGTTATTCCAATTTTAGTGCAATCTTCATTTCTCATCTTCATTGCTTGATAGTCAACTCTATAGCCTTAGCCATGAAGAAGGAAGCTTTGTTTAATTGTTTGCTTCATTTTGATAAGTCTCAAAGTTTTAGTTGCCTTATTATTTTTAGTTAATGTTGGTTAATTATGTGTCAGATTTACTTTCACTTTAAATGTCATCTTTAGCTTGTGAACTATCATGAATGTTATCTACAAAACTTCTGGAAGAAGTTGTTGCAGCTACATATGCTGTTCCTGCAGAGCACTGCACTAATGCTTTCTCCTGGTGTGAAAGGCAGCTCACTTCAGTGATGGATGGATGCTTTTCTTAATTCATTCAAGCCTGAATGTGTCTGTAATTCATGTTTAACTTTGAAAGAGCCCCCCTCTGTGGTAGAAAATGAGTGCCTCATCTATCGTGTGAAGTCTGCGGGAGCGTCTCTCTGGCCTTTCTCTTCTGTAGCTCTTGTACAGTCTTGCTTTTTGTGATTCTGTGGTGCAGTGCAAAATCTTGTTTGATAAGCTCAACATATACCACAGACAGGCCAGCATAAAACAAAGAATGAAGCTTGCTGTGACTGATTCAGATATCTCATGCATTGGATGTATTTGAAAATGATATTTATATTAAGGCATGTTGGTTGTTGTGGAATGTGTTAGAAGATGTAATAGAATGTGTAGGACGTGCACAAAAATAAATGTGCCTCAAATACCTAATGGAGTTCTCAAAAAAACTTCAAAATACTTTCATTAAGAAACCTTCCCATAAATGGCTTACTGGAAAGACCATTAATAGTCTAGAAGTTCCAGCAGGAACCTCTAATTACATCATTAGGTTACATTAAGCACCATGCTTCAGTTTGGATTTCCTCAAGGAAAATATCTCCTCCGAAAATATCTCCAAATAAGTTCCTCAGAGAACCACCCTTTGTTAGAGGCTCCCTAAATGGTTCTGCCATTGTGCCAATGGTATTTGGAGTTTAGAGTGCATGGACTCTTTTATCTTTTTTGGTTATTTCTGAGAAATGTATTGCTTGAACATTGATAATGTGGTCATTGGTCATTTCTGATGTGTTACGTTGGACATTCAACTCTATAGTGTTAGACAAAATGTGTATCATGAAATGTGTAGGTACATTTTTGTCTCCCAAAGTACAAGCAAGGTAAATGTAGCCTTAAATGTCTGATGTGGGACTTAAGGTCTGATTGTGTAGGATAAAAGTTTAATACATTCACTTTTCAAGGAGAATTGAGGATGGACCTTTATAAACAGTTAAATAACTGTAAAATTCTGGAGTCAGGACAGGGTGAGTGGAGTTCAAATACATTCATTACAACACAGTTTAATACAGTTACATTCCCAAACTAAAGGCACTGAAGACATTACACCCTGGTGACAGGAAAGATACTGACCCAGTGACCGTTCAAAACATTTTATTTTTTTTTATTTTTTTTTGTAAAATACCCAGTAACTAAATGGTCTGGGTCATATTAGAATTTAATTTTATTGAATTTCAAATAATAAGTTTAAAATAATTCAGCCAAATTATTTTTCTGTTCATGAACGTTTTGTGTTCAATAAGCAATAAATATGATGAAGCCATGTTACTTCATTTTTAAGCTAAAATAAATATCTACTTTAAATCACAGAGAACATCTGAAAGACCTTTGGAACTTGTTTAAAATAGTTAATATAAAAGTGCAAATAAATGTAAAAAAAATTCTGTTAATTTTCTGCAATAATCTTTTAGGGATTTTGGGGATAATAAAACATTTTTAATGGGATTTCAAAATATATTTAACATAACAAAATATTATAAAACAATATTACATGAAGCCAAAAAAGATAAAATGTATAAACCCAACGGTTTTATAAATTGTTACATATCATTTTTTTAAAAATAAAGCTTCTTCACAATGATGAAGAACCACATTTGCACTAAAAAGAAACTCCTTCCAGTTGATGAGGTTGGAGAACCATATAAATGTAAAAGTTGTATACAAAGTAGGTGTTTCCTGCTTTTTGCCAAAAACTATTCTATCCTCTGGAATTTAAAAAAGAACTAGAAATCTTAATGTAATTGTTTGTAATTGTGTTGATGTTATTAGAAATATGTATGTATTTCTTAAACTTAAAGTTCCTCTTTTTTCCTCTGCATAGAAACCTAACAAAAGTCTACAGGCTTTCTTTAATGAGATGATCCATAAAATAATGTAGATTCATAATTTCCATAAAATTGTACAGACCATTAGTTTTGATCTGTTCCACTTAATGCATACAACAAACATAAATAATTGAAGTTATACACCATGTTTCTCTGGGATGAGAGTAATAGTAACAACATTATGTGATGAAAAGTGCATCTGTCCTTTATAAATACCACTGTAAACAAAATAGTATTAAGTAAAGAACACCAAGTCAAATTCAATTCTGTAGCTGAGTCAAACAAATTTAGACACCCTTGTTCATTTTAAAAGTGTTTATATGTTCAAAAAATCACTAATATTAGATTAGAATAGATGTCAGTTATAATAATGAGTAGCAACTTTAAAAATAAGCAGTATTTATAGTATATATAATGTGTTGGTTTAACCTTTTCAAAACCTCTCCTTATTGTAAGACATTATTTGCATCATTCAATACATAGAATCAAACTTTGTTCTTCAAACTAGCTCATGAGATATTCTTTTCAAAATAAAAATAATATTTTCTATTGCATTTATTTCTTTTCATTATTTTAATGATATGAGGTGTCTTTATGATTAAAACATGGTTATTGTAAAGATAAATGGCTTTAAATAACAGGTGTAAAGTGCTCTATCCATCTGTCCATATATCTAAGGTTTTTAACAAGTAGTTAGCCCAGCAAAGCACCTGAAATTTCAGCATTGGATCTATCTTTTGAATTGAAAATACATCAATTAATTAAACTAAAAGTTGTACCTTTAGGTGTAGTTAACTATATTCTGAGATGTTATACATGTTTTAGTATCATTCATTTACTGTTATAATTTGCAAAGGGTACATGAAATTTGAGGGTAGATCTTAGATGATTTATTAATAATAATATATGTTTTTATGTATCTCAAAAAATGTAGATGAGTAAAGTTCTTTTCACTTGGCCTGCAGATACAGTCACATGCAATGTTATTACTATGTCATAACCTAAGGCCCAATTATTGCTGGAATTCTGTGCAATTGTAATAAAGTGATGGGCTGTGTAGAAACATTTAAGTTCACATAAATTCAGTGTATTTTTCCTGTTCATGAGTGTGTTAGCAGAGTTCTGCTGAAAATAATGTGATCTGTTTATTACATTATAAACAGTAGAACACAGTGTGAATAAGAAGACAGGTGCAGATGGTACAGGTATGGTACAGGTCAGCTGAAAGAGAAGATATGAATGTGTGTTAAACGCTCCTGTGTGCAGGTGCTACATATATATACTGATGTTTCACAAAGATAAATATGCAAATTAATAAATGTGGAAATGTGGGTGGTCAACCAAGCTTGCAGGAAAGCAAAATTAAGCAGGACCAGCAGGTTGATCCTGGAGTAATTTCATATGGTTTTGAAGGTAATATGGTATATATAATCCCTATCAGTACAGCCCTATACAGTATAAGGTTTTGGGCACTAATTTGGGCCATATGTGTGTATTTACTCAGAAAAATAATAATATTAGAATAAATACAAATATAAATATTATATAAAAATATGAACTATTTTATAATTGTAATGAGTTGAATTAATACTTTCCAAAAATCATGGCAGGCCAGTATTATTTGTAGTTCTCATTAAATGCCTGTTTTGGTTAATCAATACACATATTGTGCTGTTGTCCATGAAAGAGCTGAAGAGCATCCAGGAGAAGATCTGGAAACAAACTTTGCTCCTCATTCTAACTCACAATAAACAATGTCCTTTAAAAAAACATTACATTCCTGTCAGTTTTCCTGTATTTATGTGTATTTGTATTTATTCTAACATATGCTGTTATTACACGTATAAGCACACTGGTATGGCGTTAAATATTCTGATGAGGACATTTATACAGTGCTGCCACGTTTCACTTAAAAATAGTCAAAGGGGGGCAATCCCCAAACTGCACTGAAATATAACCTAAACAGAGTATTTGGTTTTCAACTCTTCCAAACGACATGAAGAGTCATCTGCCCTTCAGGACAAAAATAATCCCACATTTACGTCATAAAAACACAAGTGTTCAGATTGGTTTAGTTAACAGTTAAATAATCATTAAGAAAATATACACTGCAGAGAAAAAAATAACATCTGCTCGATGACATGGTTAAACATCAGGTTAAATGAAAGAAAAAACGAAATGCAAAAACATATTGTTTCAGGTGCATTTTGCTTATTGTTCATTTATTCGTATTTAAAAAAGCATTTACCTTGCATCACCAAGTAAAGAGCAAGATAGACAGACAAACAGATAGACAGTTACATAGATAGATGAAGTACAGTATAGTGCAGTATTGTATTTATTTGTCCTGCAATGTTTTGAAGGTGATCCGTTGACACTGAAGGTTTAGGAGGTTAAAGGTTACGTCCATTAATGACGACACATATGCAGAAAAAACACGAGGGTTTACATTAACAATGAGGGTCTATTTACGTATTTATTTATTTATTTATTTAAATATATTTTTACATGTATCTAAAATTAAATATATATATTTATTCTCATTCTTTTCATTATCATTTGCTTTTCTGATGTTTTATCATTTTTTGAAACGATTGATGAATTACAATAAACAGAATTAATTGAACTTTTTTTACAAACTCATATATACAGCGAAAGAGAGAGACATACAACTAGATAGATAGATAGATAGATAGATAGATAGATAGATAGATAGATAGATAGATAGATAGATAGACCTCTTGACAGTAACAGACGTGGCTGTTTTTGTCTGTAAACTATAATGTGAGCACGAAATATCATAAAATATTGACGTAAAAGCAGAACCAAATAGTCAGTAGAAATAACCAATAAAAATATAGTTTAAAGCCGAAATATTATGTTGATAATGATATGATCAGGAGACTGTTTTTCACTTCAGCTTGACTAGCTGTTAAAGAGTGGATGCATTTCTACATGAACTGAACACAATTCTACTGATTTCCAAAGGTTTTCAAAAATAAGAATTTATTCTTCGTTTGTATATATTGTCTAAGATGTCAGAAACACAATAACAGACTGTAATGAACTGGACCTGGCAGCTGTTATTCAGCCTGAACACAACATTAACAACAACGCCGATTACAGGTTCATTTGATTATGCGCTCTGAAATATACACTGACGCCGTTTAAAATGTTATGACGTACCAATGTTAACAGCTATTTCTTGTTTGACCTGCCACGTGTTACACTTATGTAAATCAGGAATGAGGTATATTCAGTCTTTCATTAAACTTTTATTATGATTTTAAAACTCCGCTTTTAAATCACATAATTGATCGGCGAATCAATCTGAAAAAAAACATCAAGAATTACCATTTATGCTGTTTAATTTTTTTACGGGATATATAAGCATATAATTACAATTTCTATAGCAAGAAACCATTCAGAAATCCTTTTCAGATGCTTTCATTTCATCACATTAATCGCGAAAAAGAAAATAGCTATTTTTGTCAGTAATCGCTAAACAAATCTGTTTTTATAGCACGAATTTACTCTTTCCAGTGTTTAATTTCTAGCTTTTGGACTGGTTTGAATCTACCGCGCCAGCGAGACTC
Organism: Crenuchus spilurus; assembly: GCA_036984385.1. Classification (NCBI taxonomy): domain Eukaryota; kingdom Metazoa; phylum Chordata; class Actinopteri; order Characiformes; family Crenuchidae; genus Crenuchus; species Crenuchus spilurus. The sequence goes on along the minus strand of BRDA01075048.1, from coordinate 2,803 downwards.
CACCAACCGGCGAGACTTTTTTTCCCGCCTCTATTCAGACAAGCCCCGCCCTCCTGCGCAAGGATTGGCCAGTGATTAACATTGAGCCCTATCCGGCTCTACAGCTGAGATTAAACTAACCTACTGTAGCGCGGGAGGACGCACGACAGTAGCCAATCCCAGCACTGGAGGGTGGGGCTTGTTGAAACACTGGTGGAATGAAAAATTAAGCCTCAAGCACGGAGCAAAGCTCCGGACAAAATAATAATAATAATAAAAAAAAAAAAAAAAATAATAATAATAATAATAATAATAATAATAATAATAATAATAAATCAGTCTTAATTAGAAATACAACTTTAATGTTCTGAATTCCGTCGCTGATAAAATATGATTATGAGTGGTATCAGTTTTAGAAAACGTAAAATGGCAATAATATACATGAAAATGCAAAAAATAGTTTTATAAATGTAGAAAAAAGAACAACGACTGGGATTCTTAACACTAAAAGAACCCAAAGAGATATTTCATTAGCGAAAGGGTTCTGATTGATGAGGAATATGCTGTAGATGGTTCTTTATAAAAGCTTTTTAAAAATGGTTCTAGCCCCAAAAGGGTTCTGTTGTATATGATGCCAAGCTTGTAATAACAGAAGAACCATTTTCAAATAGAACCAACACATTTCTCATCAATCTGAAGAACCCTTTCATCATGCAAAGAATCCTTTGGGTGTGTTCATGGTTCTATAAAGAACACTTGAAGAAACATCTTTTTGAAAGAATTCTGAAAACAAAACTGAAAACAAAACATCTCAAGTTTGATCAAAATTCAATGAAAATCCCTCATTAGAAGTGAAATTAGTTTGAGACGTCTGCCAGATGTACCGTCAACTCTGCACGCGAACGTGGTGGTCTAGTGAAGCGTTTTCTTTTGAATCAGATGAGTCAGTTCTCTTTGAATCTTGATTCTTATTGGTTCTCAGTGTTTTTCATTTTCTGAAATATTCCATCCTGTTCACGATTGATGGGTCGCTCCCTCCTCCCCTCTCTCCCTCCCTCTTTCCCTCTGTCTCTCTCTCTCTCTCTCACTCCCTTGCTCCATCCCTCCTCCCCTCTCGCTCTTTATTTCACTATCTCGCGCGCTCGCCTCTCTCTCTCTCTCTCCCTGCAGTGCTTCTTTAGAGTAGGATCGCTGAGGACGTACATGGACAGAAAGGGGAGAGAGGAGAATAGTTGAGGAGGTCAGGAGCGGACGCTGGAGAGGAGCTGAAGCTGCAGGTTTTCTGGCCAGCGAGTCGCGAAGGTTTCAGCCTCGGAGGAGCCGGTGAGCGGACTCGGTGACCAAACTCGGTAAGCGAAGCCGGCGAGCTTCATCGCGCTTCTCTCTGCTTAGCATGTGCACTGTTTCACTTTATAGCACGAACACGTCATTTAAACGTTAACATTTATAAGCATTTCTGATCTTTAGATGTTGTAACCGCTCCGCCTACGTCTTTTAAACCCGCTCGGTTGTGAATCTGAGGTGAAAATCCAGATGAAAAAACGTCGGCTAACGTACAGGTGATACTGGGGAAACAAATGTATGGGAAATGACATATTTTGATCAACTTAATCCTAGCAAATACGATTTGACCCAATCCAACCCAACCTAACCCAAGCAAACCCAACCTAAACCAACCAAAACCCAACCTAAACCAACCCAAACCCAATCTATTCCAAGAAAATCCAACTCAAATCCAACCTAGCACAAGCAAACCCAACCTAAACCAACCAAAACCCAACCTAACCCAACCGAACTAAATCCAACCAAACCAAACCTAATCCAGTCCAACCCGACCTAACCCCAGCAAACCCAAACTCATCCAACCTAGTTCCAGCAAACTCAACCTAACCAAACGTCACCCATCGCTCTTCTGGATTATTCTTTCTTCTGCTTAAGACGTCAGTGTGATGTAAAGAATAATGAGAACAGTATAGTGTAATGGAGACAGGCTGAGACTGAGAGTTGGAGCTGCTGAGGTGATCACGCTTGTGCGCAGTAACAAGAGCCGCTGGACTCACAGTCGGGTCAGGACCTTTATTGTGCCCTGCAGGCCTGGACTGAGGGAGGGCCAGTCAGTATTCTCATGCTAATGAAGACCAGCTCGCTGTTGAACTTGATGTTGACTTCTTTCTTTGGGGCTAATTTTTCTCGGTCACTTGTTTGTGAGAAGATTTTGATTCTCAAGGCTCTTTCAGACAGGATTTATTTTTGGAGAGCCGGAACAATAGACTGAGCTGAAGAGTTTTGTGTTCTTATTGGACGCGTCTTTACTGAAAAGATGGAAGCTTTTTAACTAACGCTGTTCTGGTGATTACATTTATTTTATCACAGTATTTATTATTATTGCGTGATTGTAATCAGACGTTATACATCTTACTCTTCCATAACTGTCGCTGTTTTGAATGTAAAACAAACAAACAACAAAATGTAGCTCGAGTATAGAACCAGGTACTAATAGTTATTAATACAGTTAATGCTTTAAGCTGGATGGTGAGTAAATGTAAAGTGTGAATATAATTAAGATATTTTTCTTTGATATTTAAAATACGTCGGAAACTGTTTTAATTTTTTGTCTCATTTTAGCATGTTTTTATTCTGACTTTTCTATTGAGTTTTAAATGATTTGGACCTTTAAATGAGTCCTAACGAGCAACAGGTGCTAGCAGACCCAAAAGGTTATGTGAGATAGATAGATAGATAGATAGATAGATAGATAGATAGATAGATAGATAGATAGATAGATAGATAGATAGATAGATAGATAGATAATCATAAAACAGAC
>BRDA01075046.1:0-16605 GCA_036984385.1 Crenuchus spilurus | reverse complement strand
AATATTAGATGTTGGCACCTCCACATCATTGCATCCAGTTTTTATTCACAATTTGTTTAGTGTCCCAACTTTTTTGGAATCCAGTTTGTATATATATATATATATATACATATTTGAAAATTAAACCCTTAAAGGATTCTGTGACAGGTTTAGTTTTGCTTCTAGGATAAAATCTTGCAGAGTTATATAAGCGTTTTCCAGAATTTCAGGTGTATACCACTAGTGGGAGTGCCGACTCTATAGAGTTAAACATCCCTTACATATAAAAGTATCATGTTAATGCAATCATGGTAGAACCATAGGTTTTTGGACACTACCATGATGGTAGTATGATAGTACTACAATGGTAATAATACAGTAATGCAGTTTTACCAAAATAATATTACAATGTAATATTATATTATAATAGTATAGTATTATTATAGTATAGTATAGTGTTATTATAGTGTAGTATAACAGTATAGTATTATTATAGTATAATAGTGTAGTATAGTATTATTATTATAGTATAGAATAATAGTATACTATAGTATTATTATAGTATAACAGTATAGTATAGTATTATTATAGTGTAAAATAGTAGTGTAGTATAGTATTATTATAGTATAGTATAATAGTGTAGTATTGTGTAGTATTATCATAGTATAGAATAATAGTATAGTATAGTGTTATTGTAGTGTAGTATAACAGTATAGTATTATTATAGTATAATAGTATAGTATTATTATAGTATAGTATCATTATAGTTTAACAGTATAGTATAGTGTTATTATAGTGTAGAATAGTAGTGTAGTATAGTATTATTATAGTATAGTATAATAGTATAGTATAATTAGAGCATATAATAATAGTACAGTATAATAGTGTAGAATAATAGCATAGTATAGTATTATTATATTATAATAGTGTAGTATTGTATAGTATTATTATAGTATAGAATAATAGTAAAGTATAGTGTTATTATAGTGTAGTATAACAGTATAGTATTATTATAGTATAGTACAGTAGTATTATAGTATAATAGTGTAGTATAGTATTATTATAGTGTAGAATTATAGTATACTATAGTATTATTATAGTATAGTATCATAGTATAACAGTATAGTATAGTGTTATTGTAGTATAGTATAACAGTATAATATAGTATTATTATAGTGTAGAATAGTAGTGTAGTATAGTATAACAGTATAGTATAATTAGAGCATATAATAATAGTACAGTATAATAGTATAGAATAATAGTATAGTATTATTATAGTATAGTATCATAGTATATCAGTATAGTAGTGTTATTATAGTATAGTATAACGGTATAATATAGTATTATTATAGTGTAGAATAGTAGTGTAGTATAGTATAACAGTATAGTATAATTAGAGCATATAATAATAGTACAGTATTATAGTATAGAATAATATAGTATTGTCACTGTAGTACTAGCATTATGGTAGTGTCTAAAGAATGGTACTAATAGTAATGTACTGTGGCAAAACAAGTTGTACTGCTGTAGTATTGCACTGTAATAACGTGGTATTACCATCATTGTAGTGATGGCTTTAGCGTGGTAGTACAGTCACACAACCATGGCAGTGCCACATTGTATTTTTTGTAAGGGAGGTCCCCACAAAGTGGCACAAACCTGGTTCTCTAACCATTTCCTCAAACACACAGTTTGTCTGAGCACACTCTGCCTGCAAGGTTGAACAGGTAGGAAGGCTATGTGAACTCATTCTTCTTTTTGTTAGCACTTCAAACGACGCTGTAATTCACCTGCAAGCCGTTTGTTTTCCCTACCGCCCTTTAACGCATGTGCTGAGGCTGAGCTGCTGTTGCATATATGCAGTACACCGTGTTGTGCAGACAGAGCAGGGAGGGGTAAGGAAAGCACAAACGTGGCTTGCTATGGCTGGCTGGATCCGTGAGGTGTGCTGCTACTGCCATCATCTGGTCTCGTGCTGAAATATCAGCCTCACTAGGCAACATGTGATTCACAGGTTGGGGGCTGTATGTGCAAAGAAATAGAAACATCATGGCAAGACATGCATGCTTGTGTGTGTGAACACCTACTGCTCTACTGAGGAACAACTGGACCATCCATTGGCCTCCATGCATGCAAGAATACACCCACACACCGCAGTGAGCACACACACCTGGAGTGGTCCATGGCACCCGGGGTGAAGTTGCGGTTTAGATGTCTTGGTCAAGGTCAAACCAATGACCTTCAGCTCACAAGGATGGCAGACAGACACGCATATGTACACAACTATGCTTCACACACAGTCCTCTCCCAGCATACACATGCACTCCATCCATCAGCAGACCGTAACACAGCCTTTGCAGTGTCATTGCCCCGCAGCTTTGTCACCTGAGTGAATTTCCCAGCTCTGCTGATGAGACAGAGCTTCAAATTTAGCCTTCAAATTCACCATTAAGTTGGTTAAGCCCTTGTTGCTTGACTGCTTTTCAGGTGTGAGTCGTCAGCGCAGTAAGCCCTCAGGCTGCTGCTGTCCTCGCTGCCCTCTGCTTCAGCCTGGCATACAGGGCCGGTTTCTAACGGCAAACATCTTTGCCACTGTGACAGCGCTGTTTTACTTTATCTCCATCAAATGTGTTATATAGTAGCAAGTAGATGTACTGACAGGTTCTATCTTTCTTGCATCCTAAAAAAAATTTAATCCTTGTTGCCATTTTCGGCTGTGGTTGTCGCTGCCTCTGGGGTTGTTGTATTGTGTTTACTGGCTGTTATTGTTTTATTTGTCTGTGTATTTGTTTGGTTTGCCTGTGGAATTGAGAGTGCTCTGTATTCTGCAGCTGTGTGTGAATAGGAAACTTGAGGGCAAGGAGCTGCAGCATGCACCAGCTGCCAGATGGCTCCATCATTACACACACACACATATACACACACACACACCTGGCATTTGCCTCTGAAAGCTCACCATCCCACTAATACACTATCGTTTTCTGTCCCTGCTGCAAGTTATGCCACACACACAGCTGCACACGTTTGGTTCAGTTTGTGTCAGTGTGATTAGATCATCTCAAGGATGTTTATGGTCGATTACAAGAACATGTGTAAGCACACAGGTTTTATGTAAGAGCATTTATGTCATCTTCTATATAATATATATACCTATACTGTATATACTGTATATAATAGGTGCATCGTCTATATATGTAAATATAAAATTACAACACCCCAATTTGTCCAGGTACTTATTGTAAATATTCACTTTAATGTCTCATTGCACTCTGAAATGAAAGTATAAGAGTTAAATATGCACTCATAGCATCAGTTTATAGACCAAAATGTCTCTAAACTTCATCAAAGTCGCCACCTTTGTCAGATATAACTGCTGAACACACTCGTGACATTCTTTCTACAACAGACATCAAACATTCTTCTGACAGTTCTTCACAACTCTGCTGCAGAACGTCACATAAATGTTGGCACTTGTAGGTTTGCTTTGCTTTTCACTTCATCCCAAATCAGCTGGATGGGGTTTAAGTCTGGAGACTGTGCTCTGCTCCATGTTTTCAAGCTGACCATCTTGTTGTTTGTTCCTGAGGTAGTTCTGGCAGAGCTTGGACTGATGTTTTGGGTCATTATCTTGCTGTAGGATGAAGCCCTGACACACTGGGCACATACCTGGGGGCACTGCAGAATGCTGCAGTAGGCATGGTGGCTCAGGGTGACTCCATCTACCTCCATTACTAAAAAATAGCTTTCACCTGTTAACCCATGTCATGCCCCTGACTAAAGCCTTTGTGTATAATTCTGAAATGTACATTAATTCAGTTTTGGGTGACCTTAAACCTCTTTAGTTCATCACTTACCGTTGTGTCATTTCAAGCTATTAATTGGACCTGAACTGCAATAAATGACTGGAACAACTGAGGTGTTCTAAAGCATTTGGCTGGTAGTGTATGTGTATATAAGCACATGCAGAATATTATTTAAAATGTAATTTATTAACAACGCATTCGTGAAACCTTGAGGCTGCTGAAGATTGCTGATTACGTTTGCTGTGATTTGTCAGGACTGTTTATAACTCACGAAAATATCTGCGGCAAGACCAATGCCGCACTAATACACAAACAATATTTCGTGCAATCCCATTTGCTTTCAAATAATTTATAGTACTTACAGAAGAATAAGTCTTAAGATGAATCACTGAATAATAACCCTGCAGTTAGAGGTTAAATGCACTCGTTTCATCTCACTTGTAGGAGCTGATTATTTAGTATTTTACTCTAGGCTATTCAGTTGCTCTCTTAGCCTTATAACAGAATACAAGAGCATAGCCTGAATGCTATAAACAAGCTCCCATTGAAGGTGAGGTGCATTTGGCTATCGCTGATTATTGAGCCATCTTTTTACGAGGTTTCAGCGAGCGCAGAGCTTACAGACGAATTTAGAGTGAAATGAACTCTCAAAACAGCAGATCTTTTGTTGCTGTTTTTCTTCAGTCTCGTTGTTAACAGATTGCAGTCGCTCTCTCCGTGCCGGCATCGCATGGGCACTTTTTAGTCTCCGAGCTGAACAGACGAGATGATTTGGAGCACATATGGCTGGAAATAGAACCCCCTTCTCTCAGTACAAGCAGATCTCAGCGAGATACACTACAAACCCCAGAAATATGACCTCGCAGATTAAGTTCTGTGTTAATTCATATTACCAGATAAAAACAAAGACAGTCAGGGAGGAACAACCTGTTTTCCATCGCATGGAACAATGCAAGTATCCCCCCCATGGACTCCACAGTTGTCGAAGTAGCCAACGCTGTCAGCTAGGGATTTAATTGCCGTAGCCGGAGTGAGTACAAGCTCACAAGTTTTCGTTGAAGCACATTTTGGTTTATTGTATTTCTTTCCTTCTAAAAAAAGTCTACATTGAACATACAGAAAACATAAAGAACACCTGAAGAGCAGGCGAAATGAAGGATTGGCATACGTTTACCCCAAAACCAGTGCCACCCACTCTGGTCTTAGGACGACTAGAACGGCATTGGACAGTGTGCTGATTGTCAGATTTACACAGCTTTGATTGTCAGAGCATTGTCACCTTTCGTTCCAGGCGATACGGAGCTCACTCTCTGAAGAAGAAGCCTGGGGGCACAGGCCGAGCCTCCGCGCTCAAGACCACTGAGCGTACACTCAGACTCAACTTCGCTACCAATTTAGCGCAAATTGAGTCTGAAATCAATAGGGCTACAACATGTACACTATCCGCTGGGGGAAGCCCATATTGAGACAGTGTGCTGTACATAGAAAACGACATTAGATGTGAGAGGACTCCAAATAAATACTTTTATCAGATAAGTGACAAACCCCCGTGACAAAAAACAGAGCTTGGTTCTGTGTTGGGGTAAGAGTATGTCAGCTTAAGATCTGTAAAAAGAATGGCTTGATATGCATCACAGTAGACACCAAAGGCAGAAATCAATCTCATAAAGCAGTTTAATATATATACCCTTATACTGTAAAATAGCTAAAATATGAAAGATTACATGGAATGTTTCCAACAAAACTAAAATAAAACCAAAAAAGATTCAGGGTTGGAATACATGCTGTACGTTCCCTCGTTTTTGCATCGTTAGAATAAAAAATTAGGCTTTTTTTATACAGAATTTCTGAATAAATAAATGGCCATAAACTGAATCTCAATGTTATAGCATATATCTCTATACTGTGTTCTGTGTTCCATGGCATTCATTTCATTTCATATTAATAGGATTGAACTATAGTGGAGAAATGCTCCGGTAGCAGAAGATTTTGGGATGTCTCTGTACTCTCTTAGTCAGTAAATATATACAAACGTCTAATTAAACTGTCTCTCAGGACAGGGAATGCCCATTTGAGAGTAACACAATGCTTTAAGGCTCGGTGTAGTACAGTGTAAAAATAAGACCATGATCATTTGTATGTGAAGTATAATGAGTCCTACGAGCCACGAAAAGCGACATTCGGCATCAGCGTGTTTCCCTCACGTAACCTAATATATTTAAAAATAATTTTAGTCGTTTCTGCCATTTCACCGCAGCACTCTCTCAGTCCATATCCGAAAGGCCACACTGCGTTACATTCAGACACCCTTATCAGCAAGAAACCACTGGTGAACGCTTCCCATCGGGCGAGCTTTTGACTGAATTTTATTCTTGAACCCAAACGTCTGTGGTGTGTTTATGGATGGCTGTCCGTCAACACTTTGGTGTACGTTTGACCTCTCTTTAAGTGGAGCGTCTTTAAAGTAGCGAGTCTTTGGAGATGAAGCAGGTAGAAAGAGAAATGTCTGAACTGGCACATATGGTGGAACTATCCTTGGTCCGATAAGTGACTGCTCTCTGATTTGGGAGGGGAAGGGGGGTAGCAAGGCAAGGTGAAGGTACCAGAGATCCAGCCAACAGCTTTGTATCAAATCCCTTAATATTCAAATTTAGGCACAATATCAGGATATGTAAGTAAACAATTGTCCTGCAGCAAATTGCTTCCATGAGTCTTCCAGAGTTGACGTTGTCCGTGATCTTCAAATGTGGATCTTAAGTCTCGGAGAGCTCTCGCTTTACCTGGATGAAGTGAGAAGTGGGTATCTGCATGGTGAGAGCCAAGTCCTTGGCCCCGGCCACTGGCTGCAGAGCGATTTCACTCTTCACTTCCAGCTCATCCACAGGGGTCAGGCCTTCGCTGGGGCTGCTGGCGAGCTCTGAACCTGTGTCCGAGTGTCCATTCACAGCCTGGCCGATGATCACAGTCCTGTGGCTGAGCTCTGCTGCCCCAGCCTCCATTTCCTCTTTGCAGAAAGGAGCGGCTACTGCGGGACTACAGTTAACAAAGGACTGGAGATACTGTGGGTCCAAGATTTCCTCTTTTAGCTGCAGGCTCTGTAGCTCGCCAGACTTTAGCACAGTTGCGATGACCGTTCCTGGCTGCTGGGCCACCACGGGTTGACCACCAGCAATTTGGGTGACCAGGCGGGTCAGGCCGTTTAGAGAGCCAGCAGTCTGCTGCGCCGCACTGCTGATGATTCCTCCGGTGGACGAACCCAGACTGGATACCAGGAGCTGCTGGGGGTGGATGCTGTCTGTGGTCAGTGAAGCAGTCTGGATGGTCAGCACATCTTTGCATCCAGGGCTGGAGGAAGGCACAGTGTGAAGGATGACCCGAGGTGGGGACCCATGGGTAGTGGAGTCCCCATTGGCCAGGACAGAAGAGAAGGGCATGGTCTGAAGGGTGACTGGTGCACCTCCTTGTGGTCCAGATGTAAGGACCATGGGAACTGTGGCAGGCATGTTAATGGCCCTAGAGAGAGAGACAGCCAGAGAAGAATAAAGGAAAGGAGAAGAAGCTGAGTCATTTACATGTCTGACACAACATCAGTTGAAACAGTAGAAAATAAATATTTTTCCCACATAGAAAATAAAACCAGAGAACAGCAGCAGCCGTGTACTGTACACAACACATGAACTCAACAATAACAATAAGCAAGCCTTTACCCAGTCTCTTCACCCAGGTTCTTTACCCAGCCTCTGCGCAGTCTCTTTACCCAGCCTCTTTACCCAGCCTCTTTACCAAGCCTCTTTACCCAGTCTCTTCACCCAGCTTTCTTACCCAACCTCTTTATTCAGTCTCTTTGCCCAGTCTCTTCACCCAGCTTCTTTACCCAGCCTCTTTACCAAGCCTCTTTTCCCACTCTCTTCACCCAGCCTCTTTACCCAGTCTCTTCACCCAGCTTCTTTACCCAGCCTCTTTACCAAGCCTCTTTATCCACTCTCTTCACCCAGCCTCTTTACCCAGTCTCTTCACCCAGCTTCTTTACCCAGCCTCTTTATTCAGTCTCTTTACCCAGTCTCTTTGCCCAGTCTCTTCACCCAGCTTCTTTACCCAGCCTCTTTACCAAGCCTCTTTACCCACTCTCTTCACCCAGCCTCTTTACCCAGTCTCTTCACCCAGCTTCTTTACCCAGCCTCTTTACCAAGCCTCTTTATCCACTCTCTTCACCCAGCCTCTTTACCCAGTCTCTTCACCCAGCTTCTTTACCCAGCCTCTTTATTCAGTCTCTTTACCCAGCTTCTTTACCCAACCTCTTTACCTAGTCTCTTTACCAGATTCTTTACCTAGTCTCTTCACCCAGCTTCTTTACCAAGTCTCTTTACCCAGCCTCTTTACCCAGTCTCTTTGCCCAGTCTCTTCACCCAGCTTCTTTACCCAACCTCTTTACCTAGTCTCTTTACCCAGATTCTTTACCTAGTCTCTTCACCCAGCTTCTTTACCAAGTCTCTTTACCCAGTCTTTTCACCCAGCTTCTTTACCCAGCTTCTTTACCCAGCCTCTTTACCCGGCCTCTTTCCCAGCCTCTTGCCCAGTCTCTTTACCTGGTCTCTTTACCCAGCCTCTTTGCCCAGTCTCTTTACCCAGCCTCTTTGCCCGGTCTCTTTACCCAGCCTCTTTGCCCAGTCTTTTTACCTGGTCTCTTTACCCAGCCTCTTTACCCGGTCTCTTTACCCGGGCTTTTCACCCAGCTTCTTTACCCAGCCTCTTTACCCGGCCTCTTTCCCAGCCTCTTGCCCAGTCTCTTTACCTGGTCTCTTTACCCAGCCTCTTTGCCTAGTCTCTTTACCCAGCCTCTTTACCCAGCCTCTTTGCCCGGTCTCTTTACCCAGCCTCTTTGCCCAGTCTCTTTACCTGGTCTCTTTACCCAGCCTCTTTGCCCAGTCTCTTTACCCAGCCTCTTTACCCGGCCTCTTTACCCGGTCTTTTCACCCAGCTTCTTTACCCAGCCTCTTTACCCGGCCTCTTTCCCAGCCTCTTGCCCAGTCTCTTTACCTGGTCTCTTTTTTCCCAGCCTCTTTGCCTAGTCTCTTTACCCAGCCTCTTTACCCAGCCTCTTTGCCCGCTCTCTTTACCCAGCCTCTTTGCCCAGTCTTTTTACCTGGTCTCTTTACCCAGCCTCTTTGCCCTATCTCTTTACCCAGTCTCTTTAGCCAGCTTCTTTGCCCAGTCTCTTCACTCTGCTACTTTACCCAGTCTCTTCACCCAGACTTGTGCTTACTAAACTGTTAATTTATCTCACCACTGAACTTGAGTGAGCAGATGTTTCTCATCTCAGAATGAATCCACAGGTGCCTTTGTGTTGCTTTACTTTTTACAGAGCGAAAGAGAAAAGCCCCACAATGAGCTGTTTTGGGGTATTTGGTACTAAGCATCATCACAATATTGAAAAAAACCCTAATGTGTTGTGCTCTACACCATTCTCTTCTGTTAAGCTTTATCCCCCCAGTGTCTTGATGCTCTTTGTTTAAATTAGTTCTATACACATTATGGGTTCCATGATGTCATATTATTATGTCATTATTATTGTATTATTTCATCTATTCATCATTTGTCCTAGGTAATAAATGTAGTCAATGAAACATGTCATTAATAGTTTTCTACTAGGGGATGGTGTTGTATGATATAATGCTTTAAATTGGCCAAAAAATAAAGACAAATGGATTTTTATTGACAGTATCACAGCAGCATCTTTGAATGCATCATAATGGACACAATGAAATAGAAAAAACACACTGATGGCACAGCTTCCAGCAATGTCCCAGCAAATGTTACTCTAACTTTTTACTCTCAGTCACTATTGAATGTGCTCAGGCTACATTATGAAATAACAAGCAGACTATATGGAAGTAAACACGACATATGACAAAAAGTAAGGGTGATTTTTTATTGTCATCCCCCCAGAGAAATTCTCTAGTATTGTTTAGGTTTTGTGTGTAACCTGCTACTCACCTGATTAAGAGAAAACAATTCATGGAGATTACATTTTATGTGCTTGTTTTTAAATTGATTGGTATATCTCTCATGTTTATCATTCCTGCTGAAGGTTACTTGTTTTTGCAAAAATGTTTTAAAGCAGAACCATTTTTAATTCATGTTTTTTTTTCTGAAATTATGTTTTGCATTAAGCCTTTGTATAATAATAATAACAATAAAATAAATAAATAAATAATAATAATAGCATTAAAATAATAATAAATAATAATAATAATAATAGTTATTATGTATGTCCCCATCTTTGTCCATGTGCTTGTTTGTTTACTTCATCCATGTCCCATGTCAAGTCTCCACCCCCCAGCCACGTCATATTTTGTCCATTACACATCCCTGGCCCCTCATCCTGTTTTTGATTGTATTTGCTCTATAGCTTCCCTTGTGTCTCACAGTCCTCTTCAGTTACTGTTATGTCATCATTGTTTTGGTTAGTCTTCAGTTCATAGTCAGGTTTTCTCTCACAGAGAAATTTCTCTCACATCCGTCTGACAAGTTTTACATAATATTGTTACATTATTGTAGCCCAGAAACTAAGAATCTAAGAACTTAGTCCTCTTATGTTAGGTTTAAGTCTCTGTTCAGGTCTGTTTTAGTCTTTGTTCACCTGAGACCATGTGCTTTTGTTTACATTTTGGTTCACATGCTTGTCTCCGCCTGTACTCCACCCTCGTCATGCCCTTTGTTAACATGTTCACCTGTATCTATGTTGCCATGATCACTCCTGGCATTACCCTGTGTATATTTTTTCCCACCTTTTCCCTGATTTTCGCTGTCTATGTCATTCCCATCACTGATTCGTCATTGCCCATCGTTACCATCTCAGATGTAAACTACTCCACCTGCTTGCATGTACATCTTGCCTCCGATACCTGACTTTGGCTCACAGCTTTAGCCTCCTGTTAAATTTTTTAGTCGTATGTGTGTTTATATAAACATGTTGTGTATAATTCTCACCTCATAGTGTGAGTGTGTGCAGATGCAGGGACTGCAGCTCCTTGGTTTGGCTGTAGCACGTGTACAGTCTGCAGTATCTGCTCGGGCTGCTTGCCATTGACATTCTGGTACAGCAGGTTGGGATTCGGCTCCCTCTTCACTGACCTGACTTGCGTGAGGCCTGAGCCTTTTCCCTGGACCCGGGAGGCCCCGCGGCTCACAGCCCGACTGTGCTGGGCAGAACGCTGGCCTCCGTACACAGGCTGAGGGTCTGCACACTGCTCCTCATCTTCATCGATGACAACCAGGTCAGTGGGCATTTCCTTGAACTGGTAAACAAGCCTTTGGCCCTCAACCTTGGCTAGAATGCCCCTCTGGTAGTAATACCTGGATGAGAGAATGAAGAATGTGGGTCAGGAAGTGTTCCTCAGAGTGACTGAGGGTGTTTTCTCACTTGTGCTGAATACTTGAGTTAATTGAGAAAATGATTCTGGGCTCATTTGGGTAAGGGGCTCATTATTGCTGGTTTGGATTCAAATCACAGACTGTATATGAAAACTGGACACAATGACAGCAGTAGAGAAGTGAGCCTAGAACCGTTTTATTGAATAGGAGCTACAACAAACTTTGAAATGAGTTTCCATACATGTTAGTTCCACAACCCGTACCTACTAATTAACCCCCCCCCCCCAAGTATTTCTCTTTAAGAAGTTATATAGAAGTCTTTTTGCCGATGTTTAAAGGGGTGTGATGATGAGTTGATTGACAGCTAATTCTTACAGTTGCAGGTATTCTAGACGTGACTCATCACAGCAGCTAACAAACACAGCTCAGCTTATTTTACATTCTGTGACTGTTAATAAAATTTAATCACACAGACATTTTTGAAGAGAAGTGATGTCTTGTTCAGCAGTAAGTTTTACTAACACTCAAAAGGGGTGTCACTCCAACAGGGGGGTGGGTGGAGTTTGAGTGGTAGCACTGCCTCTACTTCTGTCTTTACTGCGTATGCTCTGGCTCTAGATTTTTGGCTTCAAAATATCACAATGGGAGAAAACAGAAGTGCACAGTCAACAATGGGATAATTTTGACAGTATGTACTACATTGAATCCAGTACGTGCTGTTCAACTGGGAAAGGAACAGCTTTTTCATTACACAAGTGTATAGCATCCACAAAACCTTAGATACACTACATCCGCCATCTTACCAGAGATATTATTCATTAAAAAACACATTCAGCCATTATTTTATGACATAAATCCCTGTGCTCTGATTTTACACTGCCAAGAAACCTACATTTCTTTATTATCTGTACAACAGTTAGCTTAGGTCGCTAACTAGCTAGCTAATATTACCTCAGCTAACATTCGTGCTAGCCTTTAAACTTGCAAGTTACATTGAGAACACTTCAAAAAACAGACAAAATTGGCTTTAACGTTCTCCACAAAACTACTCATAACATTACATGGTGTGTGTGTGTATATATATATATTTTTTTTTTTGTTTGTTTGTTTGTTTTTTGTTTTTTTTTTTTTGTTTTTTTTTTCATTTTTATGTTTCTATTTGTAGCTGACATGTTTTTTCTTCAAACGCCTTCACAGTTCCTGTTGGATGATGGAATAACAGAGTGTTCTGCGATAGCATACAGTGGAACCTCATGAATATGTTACCAAAACAAACTGCCATTGGCTTGCTCACTGGGGAATTTGGGATTTGTTATTTCTAACCATGTAAAGATGCTTTGTGACATTAGTTGCAAAAAGCACTTTATAAATAAATTGGATTTGATTTGATTTGATTTAACTGAAGCAATATTTCCCATAAGAAATCATGCAAATCCAGTTAATCCACTCCAAAATATGAACAAAACACATTTTATATAGAATAACTATAGTTTTACATACAGAACACAATGAGAAATAAATACAAAAGACTAATGAAATGGATAAATGAACATTTAACATCACTCTTACAGGTTTACGCTCTGTTTTAGAGAGTGCCGGTGTGGTCCAGCCGCAGTCTTTGTTTTGTACACCTGTTCTCAGGGTTCTTGGCTGCTATTTGTTCTCACACCTGTTTGAGGTGGTAGTGCTGCACGCCGTTGCTTTAGTGTAACATGTTTTAGTTTGTTTTGAGCATCATCAATGAGAAACAACGAGAAACAAAGCAAGAATGAGCAACAAATGTAGGAGCAAATGATGAACGCGCGACAAAATTTACCCGAAAAAAGTAGACGAAAACCGAATTGTATGATAACCAGGGCAAACGATAACCGAGGTTCCACTGTACTTCAACATGTCTCTTGGTTCAGTACTAGATAATTTAGTTATTTTTAAGTGCTGCTTGATGAATACAGTGTATTTAAACACACTAGCCATTCTCGCCTATTTTATCTACTGTTTGGCGATTTTGTAGTTGTAAATGATAAAAGGAGGTTAGGCTTGGTTCAGTGCTAGTGAGGTAGTTCAGGACTGAGCAGCATTTAAATTCTGTGCAATCAGATACCAACAAACACACTTTGGATTAAACTATGCCTGTACATTAAGGTGCTAGCAACTTGTTTGTTTAGCACTGTCTCAGACTATGCAGATCTGGTCTACAACTGTATGGCTGCTCCAGCCTAAAGCATGTGGACTGTAGTCCACTCTTCATGACACAAGCACCGTGCCATAGAGAAAAGTCCAGAACAAGATGCATATGAAGAGGCCTCCAAGAACTACTATAAAATCTACAGGGAGGTGATTTCAGCACAGCTAAGAATTCCATGCATCTCTTTTCTGCACACAGGAAGAAGCTTCATCAGTATGTTACTTGGAGCATTGAGGAACAGTGCTTTAGGAATGCACAGCATTTCTCGGTGCTAGAGCTCCTATAAACAAGAAGCCACTCTTGTATCAGAAGGTTTTCAGCCATGCAGGCAGTACACACACACACACACACACACGCACACACACTCCACAAAGGTGAGCTTATTACAGTGACCTGCTCCAGTTCTATGGAAGTCTGCTTTTATTAGACATATACTGATGCAGAATAGTGATGACACTGGACTTGGAAAAGAAAATAAGGCGTTAGGTTGAAGCAGTCACATTACAAAATCACACAACCCGGCATCCGGCACCGGCACCGGGAGCGGATACCTGCAGTGGACCGCACCAGAGTTCACCGCAAGCAAAATCCCAGAGTAGTGATTTCAGAAGAAACAGAGATTGGGGCTCACACTTCACCAAATGTCCTGATCTCGCACAACAAAAAGAGTGCGAAAACACCCTGAGCCTCAGAAATAGAAGAGTTTACAAAGAATCTGTCCTGGCAAGTGTTCATCCACAGACAACAATACTGAAGAAAATGCATTTAATCAATCAATCAATCAAGCAATCAATCATCCATTCATCATGTTCCACTTAATCCTGAATAGGGTTGCGGTGAGTCCCCTACCCCTTTGTGGGGTGCTGGGTAGGGCATCAATCAGTCAATCAATTAGTCAAACAATCAATTAATCAATCAGTCATACACATACATACACATTACACTTACAATCATGTTCCACTTAATCCTAAGTAGGGTCATAGTGAGTCTCCTACCCCTTCACCGGGTGCTGGGTAGGGCATCAATCAGTCAACAAATCAGTCAATGAATGAACCAATTAATCAATCAATCAATCAGTCAATCAATCACCCATTCATCATGTTCCACTTAATCCTGAGTAGGTAAATCCCCTGCCCCTTCTCTGGGTGCAGGGTAGGGCATCAATCAGTCAATTAAACAATCAATAAACCATATAAAATGTGCAATTCTTTAGAAGTTTAACTGAATCAGATATTGTTAGATCTACGTAATAGATCCACTATTACATCTCCAAAAATTTGATTATTGTGAAAAAGTTCATTTGTGTTCATAATTTAATTTAAAAAGATAAATTGTCCACTTTATATTCATTAACTATATATGAACATAAATGTATGTATATATACATAAAGTGACATTTCAAAGGCTTTTTTCTTTTATTACTGACACTGGTTGAATACTCATTTTCTCAAACTTTAAATGAAATAATAATAATAATAATAATAATAATAATAATAATAATAATAATAATAATAATAATATGATTATTATTATTATTATTATTATTATTATATTAACAATAATAATAATAATAATAATAATAATAATAATAATAATAATAATAATAATAATAATAACAATAATAAAAAGAATAATAATAATAATAATAACAATAATAAAAAATTAATAATAATAATAATAATAATAATAATAATAATAATAATAATAATAATAATAATAATTGTAAAATGTATAATAATTAGAGATTCTGGTTGTTTGATGTTTATGAGCCATAATCAATTAAAAAATACAAAAGACTTCAAATATGTCACTGTGCATGTAAAGAATATGACAGCTTTCCTTTTTGAACGAAATTATGAACACAAATGAACATTTCTGTATAAAATGTGCAGCACTTTTAACCTAAAACATGCAGCAGTTTATTTAAAAGGTGTGTGTGGATGACCGGCTCACCTGAGTGCTCTCCCCATGGTCTCGTAGTTCATGTCAGGCTTGTTCTTGTGTTTGCCCCACAGCTTGGACACAGCCTTGGAGTCCACCAACTTAAAGATGCCCTTTTCTCTCTGCGTCCACTTAATATATTTGGGACATGTGTTCTTGTCTTGCAGCAGAGCCAGGAGGAACTCCCACAGGTAAATGGTGTTACCTGTGTGAACAGAAAGGTCTTCAGTCGACTCATTAAAAGTTGGTGAAAAGCTAAACGCAGACGTCCATATTTCAGCCCTTACTGCACAGGTTTTTATTTAACAAACAGAATTGGCAGAGGTGCAATTATAGCATTCTTCCTCATAACCTTAATAAATCAATTTCGCTCTGGCCAACGCCACAGCCGGGGAATTAATTAGAAGAGCCTGGCAGTAGATTACTCTTGTTTGTCATGTGCTCGGGCCAGAAGTGGTTAAAAACAGCAACCCTGGCAGCGCAGGCTGGAGAGCGAGCTGCTTAGTGTGTCAGGGTGATGTATATGTATGTGCCCGGCCTAGGGACGCGCGCATAAGGGCCTCTATCAGGACGCCATCGATGTGCCCTCCAGCCTGCTATCACTTTTATTTCCCTCACAAGCACAGCACTTTGAGAGCACCTCATCAATTAAGCAGCCCGGTCCCACCTCTCCAGAGCGACGAGGTGACAGCCGGGGAGGCACTCGGCACAGCGCGCGCTTGCTATGGGTGTATATATATATTTATATTCTTTCTCTTTCCGTGCGACTTACCTTTGCCCTCTTTGCTTTTTTTCTTAAGCGGGAGCGAGGGATTGCTGATGGGGGAGCAGGGGCGCACTGTTCTGGGTTTGCGCACTGCAGAAGGAGAGAAAGTTCACAATGCAAGGCTTTTCTTGGACATTATACACCAGCAGTGATTCCAATCATTGACAGTTAACACTCTGATTTTTATAGATTTTATTTGTTAATTTCATGCTTTGAGTGACTCTAAAAACAAATCTGAATTATATTGTGGATCTACAGCGCCCTCTGCTGGGAGCTCGTGCTCTTGCAGTACCTTTGCTTTTCCTGGCCGGCTTGGAAGGACTCTTTGGATGAATCTCATCCATGGAGGATGTTTCTTCATCCAGAGAGACATCCATGCAATCGGGCGACAGTTGTTCCGGCCGCAGTGATATGTAGGTCAGGTCTGATTCCAGCAGAGCTCCATATGTGTGAACTGTGTGTTAACATGAAGTGTGTGAATGCAAACTCAACGTTATGACTAATAATCACTGTGCACATCATCAGCTTTCTTAAAATCAAAGAGGAAAGATTTTAAT
>BRDA01075044.1:0-13311 GCA_036984385.1 Crenuchus spilurus | reverse complement strand
CAGTTTGTTTTCTTAACATTCCCAGAACGTCTTTCTAAAGTTACAAGAATGATCACAGAAGGTTATCTCAACCTCTATTGCAACAACAGTTTGACTGTTCTAGGAATGTTGTCTTGTCATGTTCTTATCCTAAGATCTTTCAAAATTATGTTCTCAAAACGTTCCCCTAATATTCCACTTTGGTTGTGGGAACACGGCCATGGGAACATTCCCTCAGTGTGAATTTGTCCAGTTTTCTTAACATTTCCAGAACATCTTTCTGACATTGCAAGGTTCACAGAATATCACCTCAATCTCATTTGCCACAATTTCACATTCTAGGAATGTTGCCTTGGGATGTTTTGAGAACATTCAAAATTACGTTCTGGGAACATTCCCCTAATGTTCCATTCAGGTCTTGTTAAGGATCAGTGGCTTGATATTATGCATTTCAGAACATTTCACTTCACGACAGTACAGCAACTGGAGATTTTGAACTGCTGTAAATACACCCCTCTCTTCAGCCACTGATATCTTACAATGCCAACATGTTGCAGCATTTGCACCTGTTCTGAGTGTGCTCAGTATGTTCATTAGCTGCTGGATCTGTCCTTGAGAAGGACGTGGGAGCTCCCTAGACGCACAGCATGTGAGAGCGGACGAGTGTAACTACAAGCGCTCATGGCTGGGTACATTAGGACGTGAAAGCGGGTTAAGGAGAAATGGGTCACAGCCATGTAGCCCACTTCTGCCTAGTAGGGGTGGTCTATATTTGATCAAGGGAAGCTGAGGGATAGTAGCAGAGGGGAATCTGCTGGATTGATTTCTTACAACCTCAGAATGTAGGCTAAAGGAATACTGATTGCCGATTGATGTTTGGAAGGAAAAGCTTCTTAGGTACTAATACGTTCTTGGAAAGACGTTTGCTTGCTGCAGACCTACTGTACCCAAGAGTGACCTATCATACATTTGATGATTAGAAACTTTCAGATGGTTCTTCTCTTTCTTTGTATATTTTTATGTATTTTACACAGTCCAGTCTTTATTAAAACCACCTCTTTGTATCTACACTCATTGTCCAGTGAAATTGAGAGAGCTCTTCTGTTGAGTCAATGTGGTTGAAATACTTGTAATATAACCAGAGACATGATGAAGCAGGCCTAGTCATTCATCATGCACAGTATACGAGCATGAAACTAGCAGAACCAGGTGCCATTCAGCTCACCATGGTCCAAAACTTCATGATAAGGTAAATGAGAAATGCCCAGAGACAGACGCAGATCTCCAGAGGAATAACAATCTCATTATGTTGTTATGAAGACTCACCAATTTCTGAATTCTTTCTCCTAAACTCCCTTTGAGAAACTGAGAAAGCCTTTGGGACATACAAAAGAAAATCGAGATCCTAAATATTATCTCACAGACTGTGCTGCAAGGAATGAGACATAAAATGAGTCAATTGTTTGAAATTATTATTTGGGTTAAAGCCGGAAGTCATGTGTCACTTTCACTTTACATCAAAGTGAGAAAATTCAAAGGGGTATTTCTCGGGAGCTGAATTTCAGAAACTGAAGAGAAAATAGCTGAAGTCTCACTCTGATCTCAGGCAGATCTTGACTATGTCTACGAGAAATGAATGAGATTATCTCGTTTAAATATTTCTCAGTTCAGATGACTGCAAAAATTCAACAAAACATCAATTATAATATTGATGGTCATAGACACATGATGTCAGGCATTGTGATGTTTGTTTATTTAATCATTTTCTTAGCTCCGCCCACACATATAGTTCCACAGCTAGACTAAGACTGGACATTTCCTCCATAATAGCTTATTTTGTGTAGGTTTACGTTACCACAGGTCAGCTACACTGTATCATGCATATTCATCTGCATGTTTGTGTTTATTGTATAAACAGCATCTGCTGACAGTCACTTTTGTCTCATGTTTGATTTTAATAAGTCGACCAATTAAGAGTTAATTGGACACACCTGTAAAACGGAGTGATACATGTATATTTACAAGCTGCTGTACTCCATATGAGTCATCATGGAATATCTCTAGGTCTAATATTTAATACACAGTCACATCAGAACATTATGACCAACCCTGGTTTGGAATGAACATGGCCTGTAATGCAGAGGTGGGAGTAAGTCCCTCATGTGCAAGTCACAAGCAAGTCTCAATTCATTGCCTTCAAGTCTCAAGCAAGTCCCAAGTCACTGCGGTGTGAACCAAGCAAGTCAAGTCGAGTCCCTGCTATATGTCAAGCAAGTCAAAAGTGAAGTTATACAAATATGGTCTGATCTACCCCAGTTTACACATTTAATCAATATAGACGGTGGTATACAAACTGAGTTTTATTTCAACATAAACTAAACCTCTTAAACATCAAATATACTTCAAACATACAATTACACAACTTACTTAATGGCTTACTTCCCCCATCAAGAGGGTCACACCATTTCTCCATCACCTATTAATACATCTCTCAAAGCTGCTTCTTAATGAACATCTCTGAGCACAAAAAAAGTATTTTATCATCAACTGAATAGTACATAAAATAAAAGTCTGATGTATATAAAAATAAATAAAAACATATTGCCTGCAATGTAAACCTGTTACCTATAAAAACTATGTCTGAAATGTTAATATTACAAACATTACAAAACATTACATCAAACAATGAAAACATTCACATATTTTTAGTACAGTATGCCACATACTATTCATGCTATTTTGTCCAGTTCATATCCACACTAGCAAACATCTCTGCCACAACATTAAAGAAATATTTAACTTTAGCATAACTTTCAAATTTAAGCAATCTTATCTTTACATATACTAGATGTCAAGGTTGCTAGACAGGATAGATATGAACAGAACAAAACTTTTTTTTATTTTTTATTATTTTTACACATTTTGTGTGGTTGTTATTTTATATACGTTTGGTGCGGTTAGGTTTGTTTTCACAATGCATTTTTGCAATAGCTCCAAGGACTTTTATTTTGACACGCCCACGTACTGTCGTTATCACTTACGTGTTGTGCGTCTGGCTACACTCGACACTGATTGGTTTGTAGAAGGACGTGCATCTGATGTGTTTACTTTGATATAGCGCTGTTTCATTAGTTTAGGTTGCTCTGTCATCATGTTATTTTCTGAGATAATGAGAGAGAAAGGATATAAGCTGCACGTTTCAGTATTTTGTGAGTTTTTAAGCTGAGTGTTCACATGTACATCAGACGAAAATTATATTAAACATTTGGTCTCCTCCTCGCTCCATGTGCGTCAACGGCTAGTTATTGCTGCTGTTTGGCGTTCTGTGTGCTGCTGTTTAGTGTTCTACATGCTGCATGCACTGTAAAGTAAGCCGATCCTGCTTCAAAATAAAATCTTTTAACGTAATCTAACTTTGTTTTTAAATTGCAAATATTTAAATAAAAAATCAAGTCTTTTCGAGTCATCTGTCTCAAGTCTAAGTCAAGTCTCAAGTCATAAAGACCAAGTCAAAGTCAAGTCGAGTCGTTCGCCACGGTTAGTCAAGCAAGTCTCGAGTCCTCAAAATTGCGACTCGAGTCTGACTCGAGTCAAGTCATGAGACTCGAGTCCCCCACCTCTGCTGTAATGTCAGAGATTCCACATGACAGAGTTTACTGCATGTATAAATAAGTGAGCACACCAGTCAGTTGTAGCAGAGAGTAAAACCATCATCATGATCAAAGAATGATGTAACTGATGTCTAAAAGGGCATGATATTAGGGTACAGAGTGAAAAGATACTGAAAGTTCTGCCAACACCATGCAAACCTTCAAATAGATGTAAATGATTTAAAATGAGTGGAATATTAAAGCTGAACACTTGATTATTTTACAGTGTAGTTCCATTACACCAGCGTACATTTTTTCTTTTCTTCTTCTCTCACACTTCCTCTGCATTTTTTCACTCAATGCTATGACACCCACCCCTCCATTGTTTCTTCTTTTTCTTTCCTGTAGTAAAGATCTGGCAGCCTGCCTGCATTTCCCACCTATCGATTTGTGCCTTTTTGCTGTTATTGGGTTTTGGTTGGATGAAGTTTGATTCAGCAGAAAGTGTGAAGAGTTCTGCTTTCACTCTGTACGACACCCATTTATTTGCCAATTATTTCACAGTGAGATGCGTAAAGAGCGCAGAGAGTGCTGGAGCTCTTCCAAAGGCACAAAGAAAGCATGCATGAACGGAGAAATAAAAAACACATTTAAATATTCACAACATATGGGGAGACCACAGGCTATATACACTCTTAAAAGAAGCAGTTCTTCAATGGTTTTTTAGTAAAATAAATGGTTCTACATAGAACCATGAACACTCAAAGAACCCAAAGGGTTTGCATATTGAAAGGGTTCTTTAGATTGATGAGGAATGTACTGTAGTGTACACTGTCTGTGTAGTATTCTACACAGAAGCCTTTTGGAAAGGGTTCCTCTATTACTACAAGCTTGACATCGTAACTACATACATATTTACAATTTCATTGTAATTCTAAGAATATTATTACTTATCAATGCAACATGTATTCCTGTAGTACACTGCTCCTTAACATCCCACAACAACATGATAAATGCCTATTTACCATGCATGCTCTCATCCATTCCCCATTTAGCATGAACTCCATGCTATTTTGCCAGAAAGTGTTTTTTTAGTGGAAGTGGCCATGCTGAAGATGTCATGAGCCTTGTCAAGTCCTGCTGTGCTGAAAAGCCAAAGGCTGAATGGATGGATTCCCATGGGAAAGGCGCTATAGGAGCCTCTGGGGACTTGGCCAACACACAAGGGCAAAGACAGCTCAACAAGAGACTGGGAATGTAAATAAAAAAGAAAAGAAGACTGGAATACAGGCTCTGAAAGAAAAAGCATGTAGACTGATATTTTCCCATTGCACTACAGCATGGTATGTGAAACAGTGTATAGCATGTTAGGGATTACTGCAATAATGAAATTAATGAAGCTTCAGGTTATAGCCTCACTTATACTCCAGTTGCCACATATTTAGGCATTTTTCTCGACTATAAACCTTTTAATGGCCAAAATTCAACAACAACAACAGAAGCACCTACACTAGTGAGGTGTTCCTACAGCATCCCCTCACTGACTCTTTCTTTTATCAAAATAAAAGTCCCACATATGTAAAGAAAACTAGATAATAATCTAAAAAGATTTTCTATTTTTGTATGTTATTGGCTGCTGTTGTAGGACTTCAGTTTATCACAGGTTATCAGTCATTATCAGTGTTTCACCAACCCACATCCTGGATCTGCCATCCTGTAGGTTTCACCTCCAAGCCTAAGCCAACACACCTTCAGCTAATCAACACCTGAAGGCAATAATAAGATTAATCAGGTAGGGTTGAAGCTAAAGCCTGTAAGAAAGTAGATCTCTAGGAGCAGGGGTGGGTGACCACAGTACTGTAATAATACAGTACTTGTCTATATTATTTTGGTGACACTTTGTTTTAGGTCAAGGGTGGATGATACACTGTAAGTACTGGGACACTTGCTACTTCATTATTTCTTCTGAAATCAAGGAGCACATCCTGTTTTTTTGGGGTCTTTTTGGGAGATTTTGGAGCATTGCTGTGAGGATTTGATTGCATTCAGCAACAATAGTATTCTTGAGGCATTGGACCTCGTCCCCAGCTCATCCCAAAAGTACTGGATGGAGCCGAGAATATGGTTCCACTGCTCCACAGCTCAATGATGAGGGAATTCATACCCCTCTTGCCTGGCATTAGACATGGTGCCAATATATTCATATTTAGTTCTATTCTGTTGGCCATACTTCTCTACAGGGACAGATGTCATGTTGAGTTCATGTAATTTTATACTGATCTAAAGTGAAGTGCTACAACTGTTTTTTCTCCCCTTCCAACTTCTGCTTTACAAATTAGACGAGATGGAAAATTCTATATTTTTTGTCATTTCCTGTGACTACGCAGTCTTCTTTTTTCTTACTTTGAGCGTTGGTGGTGCAAACTAATGTGCAGATTGCATTGTTCTGTAAGTTTATTTTTAATAGCTGCCGTCTTGCCACTGAATCTGGCATCTCTATGGTTACAGCTATATGTGGCAACTGGCAGTGTGGTGGATTTCTCACTCGAGGATGTGTTAGCAGTCTCTGAAGGCCCAGCGCTGCTCCTGGCAGACCTTCTGTAATTAAACTCACTGCGCTCTGCTTCCTTCCTGATGCGAAGGCCACGCAACAGTGCACAGACACGTCCACGTCTGCTCGGCACCACGTCTGACCACTGTGCCTCCTCTTTTTTATTTTTATTTTTTTTGCTTGAATGTCTCCTTTCAGTTGTCCATCTGAGCTTCGCTGGGCACATGAGGTGTTGGTTTAAGAGCTCCTTCAATGTTAGAAGTTTCTTCTAAATAGATTATTGCCTCTCAGTGCTTGGGTCAGGATGATCACCAGACCACCAAATCCCCAAGTCATTGAATGGAGTTCTTTAGGGGGCTTTATTCCCCTCTCGCCAACTCCTGGCATTAGGTATAATGCCAACATGTTCATGTTTAGTCCTGTTCTATTGGCAGGACTTCTCTACAGTGACTAGACAAGCTGTATGTACATATGTCAGTAATATTCCACTTTCGAAATCTAACCCTCCACGTAATATAACTTATCGTAAAATTAAGGATATTAATTTGGGTAACTTATCTTGTTGTATCAATAATCTTCCTAATATTGATCCCTCTTCTACTCCAGATAAACTGCTTTTGCATTATAATACATCCCTTCATAAGTTTTAAATGATTTTACTCGCACTGCACCCTGGTTTACTTCAACTCTTAGACAGTTAAAAGCTAAAGGTCATCAACTTGAGAGACTTTACAGGAAAACTGGTCTCACCGTACACAAAGAGATGTATTTAAAACACTTTATTATTTATAAAGACTCCATTTCCCAGCTAAATCCAGATATTACTCCAACTTAATTAGCTCTAATGAAGATAACTCCAAGGCCCTCTTTTCAATATTTGCAAAGATTACAAAACCTTCCTCCCCATTTATATTGTACTGATTTTTGCAATACTTTAGTATCATTCTTCTCCTTAAAAGTAGTACATATCCACCAGCAATTGTTACCAACTGCCCATGTGGCATCAATTGCATTACCTCCGTTTGCTCCTCCTAATCTATTTTCAGCTTTCACTCTTCCTTCAGTTAATGATGTTTCTCAATTAATTCAAAATCAAAATCTTCAACTTGTCAATTAGATCCTCTTCCAACTGTTCTTCTTAAAGCTAGCCTTTCTTCTTTGTCCCCACTCATTACAGACATCATACATTGTTCCCTTACCACTGGTGTCTTTCCCCTTGCTCTCAAAGCAGCTGCTATAACCCCAATACTTTAGAAACCTGGTCTAGATCCAAATGACCTTAATAATTTTCATCCTATTTCAAATATTCCATTCATCTCAAAAATTCTTGAAAAAACAGTTGCTGCTCAACTTCATGTTCATTTGTCCTATAATGATTTATATGAACAATTTCAATCTGGTTTCTGCCCACTTCATAGCACTGAAATGGCACTCCTTAAGATCACCAATGATCTCCTTCTTGCTGCTGACTCTGGCCTACTATCTATACTCCTTTTGCTAGATCTGACTGCAGCCTTTGATACAATTTCGCACGACATCCTTCTTGACAGACTCTCTTCTCTTGGCATTGCAAATTTATCTCTCAATTGGTTCCATTTCTATCTCTCTGTTCGCACTCAGTTTGTTCAGTTAAAATCTTTTACATCTCACTCTGTCTTGGTTACTTCAGGTGTTCCCCAGGTCTCTGTCCTTGGACCCTTGTTATTTATTATTTATCTTCTTCCTCTTAGTTATATTTTTTGTAAGCATCATATTCAGTTTCACTGCTATGCAGATGACACCCAGCTCTACTTTCCAACCAAACCTAATGCTACACTCTCACCTTCATCTCTTACTCATTGTCTCTTTGAAATAAAACATAAACATAAATTTTCTTAAATTGAATAGTAACAAAACAGAACTTCTATTTTGGTTGATAACTATCCCATTTCTCCATCTCCTCAGTTTAAGAGTCTGGGTGTCATCCTTGATAGCACCCTCTCTTTTGTTTCTCATGTTAATTATATCACTCGGTTAGCTTATTTTCATCTTTGGAATATTAATCGTCTCTGTCCTTTTCTTACTCCTCATTCTACTGCTATCGTGGTTCATAGTCTGGTTACTTCTCGTTTAGATTATTGTAATTCTCTTTTATTTGGTCTGCCACAGAAAACCCTTCATAAATTGCAATTGGTTCAAAACTCAGCTGCTCGTATCATTACACAGACCCCTTCAACTCACCACATCAATCCTGTTTTACAGCAGCTTCACTGGCTTCCCATTTCATATCACATCAATTATAAAATACTCCTTCTAACATTCAAAGCTCTCCATAATCTTGCCCCTTCATATCTTATTGATCTTCTTCATATTGCTACACCTGTCCATACCCTTAGATCTTCTTCTTCTGTTCATCTCACTATTCCTCCTGTCCGCCTTGCTACTATGGGGAGCAGAGCGTTTAGTCGTACTGCTCCCCAGCTTTGGAACTCACTTCCAGCTGATCTTTGCAACATAGATTCATTCTCACATTTCAAAATCAAACTTAAAACTTACTTGTTTAAAGCTGTCTATGATCTGTGATTGTACCTGCACTGTTTCTTTTAATTTGTACTTACTTTTATTATGTATTTTTATTCTGACCTATGATTGTACCTATGCTGTTTCTTTCTAAGTTTGTACTTACTTTTATTATGTATTTTATTCTGATTGTTAGGGTAAACTATGTAAGGTGACCTTGAGTGTTAAGAAAGGCACCCTTAAATAAAATGTATTATTATTATTAGTAGTAGTAGTAATAGGTGCAACTTAAACTCTTTAGAAGGGGTGTCCACAAACATTTGGACATATAATGTACATAACGTCTCATCCTAGGCCAAAAAAGCTATTTGGAGGTTCTACTACACATTTGAGGGCTCATCTGTATTCGGTTCTTTAAGAAAATAGATTGCAAACATGTTCACCTCTCAGCGCTGAAGTCTCCAGTTCGAGTTCTTGTCTGGGTGGAGTTTCCAGGTTGTGCCTGAATTTCCTCAGAGTCTACGGTCCCCCCCACCCCACCCCACCCCCAAGTCCATAAACATGGAGGTCAGGTGAATTGTGTACTCTAACTTGTGTGAGTGCCCAGTGATTGATTGGCACCCTATTCTGGTTAGAATTAAATTAGTGTAATGACCTGCCCAGCACCCATTGTAGGGGGACTCTTTAAAAAGATGGTTCTTCAAGGGTTTGTAATTATCAAAATGGTTATATTCTAGAACCATGAACACTCAAAAAAACCTTTACATAATTACAGGCTTCTCTCTTTGTGAAAAGGGTCCTTCAGATTGATGAATGTATTGTAGATGGTTCTACACTCTTAAAAACATGGTTCTTCAAGGGTTCTTTGAACCATGAACACTCAAAGAACCCACTGCATATATAAACTATATTTGGGTCACTGCAGCAAGGCTCCACTCATAGCCTCTGTCACAAGTGGACCCCTGTACTTTGGAATACAGTAATACCTCCCTGAGGCTCGGAGGTCTTGGTGAGGAGTCTTCTTTGAGCAGGTGCTTTTGTGTTCAGTCTTGGATTAGATTAGTCCTCAGCCTGGAGGGCATCACTACTGGCCGTTGATGACTCAACCTGGATTTATCGACTGGAGAGTGAGTTGAATACTGAGGCTGTAAGTCAAGGACCTTGTGCCCTTCAAGCACACACACACAGACACACACTATGTGGAGGTTAATGACTTCAGAAACATGGATTTGCCAGAAAGCTGATGAAGCTTTGGAATGGTTCACCAGAACCATGTGTGATCTCAAATGGAAGAAAATGCATATGTAGATTTATCACATTCCCAAGAAAACCACTGAAAACTCAGACCAGAGCTGTCCTTAAATTCATAAAATCATTCATAAAATCTTAAATTCATTTGTCCACATTCATTTCATTCAAACACTGTTCATTAAAAACAGATATTTTTTTTGTATAAAATAAAATTAACTTAAATTACAATGCTCCGAGTGAACAATTTATGCTGATTTCATATTTTTAATATTTTTCTGAAAATATTACAATTTAGAATAAATAAAAAAACTAGAAATCAGAAAAAATAAATAAAAGTACATATAACATAATACAAAATAAAAACTAAAAGAAAATTTAAAAAACAAAATTAAAGTAGATGTTTGATTTGTAATAAATGTTTCTGATTTCAAATAAAACAATGTTTCTGATTTCAAATGTCTGATTTTTTTTTTTGCGATTTCTAATTTTAAAAAAGTACACATAAACATTCCAGACACTCTGAATGAAAAATTTATTTTTACTCAAAATAGTAGTTTCTCAACCCATGACAACAAACACTGTTTTCTGTCTGTCTTATATATTTAGTTTTTAAATGTTAGCTGCATATCAGTTAGCATATGGCTGAAATGTAAAATGAGCTGAACTTTTAACTGCTGATGATTTGAACAGAACACTGCAATAAACACCAACACCTGCCCCTGAAACAAAGGCATGGAGGTGAAGACAGCAAATATCCCTAACACTTCTGTTTTCACACCCAGCATGCCTTTAAGCTACATTAGCGATAGTGCTAAAAACAACCTTCCGAAAAGCTCTGCTACCCCATCTGGCCGGGTGATTAGCGGAAGGTGGGGCAGATGGTAGTGCAGCTAGACTGTTATCTTTGGGGGTCTTTAAATCTGCATTTACACTGCCCTACAGCCTCTTTTAGCTTTGTTCTGCTAGCCTAGCCCACTGCTAATATGTTCTGGTGCAGAGTTCACCAAGAACATCCTCTTTTCTGGTCCCTAGTTTCCGGTGGTAGAGCCTGGAGCAGGGCCTGATCTACACAATGCTTTTGTTGACCCCATCCCTCCATCTTCTACGTTCTGTAGCCTGGGTGTGCAGCTCTGGTCTGGTTGGGCCTTACTCCAGCCCTGGATGGGTGGGTCTTAGTCCAGCTCTGGTCTAGGTGGGTCTTAGTCCAGCTCTGGTCTGGGTGGTTCTTAGTGCAGCTCTGGTCTGGGTGGGACTTGGTCCAGCTCTGGTTTGGGTGAGCCTTAGGCCAACACTGGTTGGCAATTTCTGTGCTGAAGCAAGGCTACCAGGAATATAAAGCTGTATCACTGCATCATAAAGGTTTTGAAGGTTGTTATTATATCATTTCAGTTCCCTTTCATGGTGTGAAACTCATTTATAGAAGCCAGTTCACCAACACTTTCTTCTCTACTGCAGTATGACTGGTGGTTAGGAGGTAAAACATAAGTCCATCACCCACTCACACTGGCCTCTTCATCCTAATCTAAAGCTTTGATTATTTATTTATTGGTAGATTACACACAATGAATATGTGCCTCAAGCTGGCACAGGCAATTATGTATTTATTTAATGTGAGTTTTTATGACACTTGAGTGATCTGCACATGAAATCCTATCAGCATTGTGCAAATGGTCATTAGAAATCTCATCTGTACACTTAAGCAGTTTTATTATTGCCTCTTGTTTATAAACAAGATGCAAGAGTTCAGCTTGGCATCAGAGCTGTCTTGGCATAACCTGGTGATATGTATCATGATACAGGGGTTACAAATATCACCCCCCATCCATTACGTTTTATAGCCCTCCTAGTCAAAGCTGTCTAAGACGGGTGGACAGTTTTGTATGTATACTGTATACATGACCTTTCTTCTGATTGGCTGCCTTAATTAACATGGAGTGCATGGAGAACACTCTTTATAACTTCACTGTGAATACACAGGGCTCAGCGTATATCAATCAATCAGTCAATCAATCAAAATGTATAAATAAAAAAGTTTGCAAATGAGTTTGTTTTTGTGACATCACAAGATTTGTTTTTTGCAGCTTATTCATATGGATCCTATCTGGTGAAGCATGTTCAGGTTTCTTGAACATTTTTGCTTCACAGAACCAAATTCAGCTGTGGTTGACTTGTTTCATGATGGTGGTTAACAGCTTTCTCTGTTAACCCAGGTTAAGATACTCAGGCTATGATTAATCTCAGTACACATAAATGAGTGACACTAATGATAATGAGCCAATCACACGAGGAGTCTGGTGGCTTGGACAACTTACCATGAGAAGATATAATAGCTAGGACCCTAAAAAAATGCATGGGGAAAATGGACCTACTCTTCACTTATTTAATGGATTTGACAAGTGCTAAATTTCATGTCAGTTGTTACATAAAACTCACTAAACATTTTGAATAGAAGCATGTATTTTATTTGGTCTTCAAGTGGCTGCTGGGACAATTGTGAGTCTAGTCTTGATCCCTTTGAACAGTCTCTTTACCCAATTTTAATTTAGAGCCTAATCA
This sequence comes from Crenuchus spilurus, assembly GCA_036984385.1. Classification (NCBI taxonomy): domain Eukaryota; kingdom Metazoa; phylum Chordata; class Actinopteri; order Characiformes; family Crenuchidae; genus Crenuchus; species Crenuchus spilurus. The sequence goes on along the minus strand of BRDA01075044.1, from coordinate 885 downwards.
GTCAACAAAACAGTACAGACAATCAGAGGTGGGCATCTCCACAGTCCATGGCCTCCACTTGTCCAGGAAAATACCTCTCAGGACACCTAGTTGCTATAATGTAGCATCATGTTTCAGTAAGGCACCGCTCACTCAACCCTGAAAAATAGTGCATTACTTTGGCTTTGGTGTCAAAGTTTTGTCACTCTTGAGCACCCCCTCCCATGATTTTGTTAATTAACATCTGCACACTCTTTTTTTGTATCTAAAGTAGTTTTTGAATTTTAAAAGAATTTCACTGCAAGTGGTCTGTTTCATAGAGAAAGGCTCATTTCATGGTTTATTTCAAGAAGCAGTTTCATCACGACTGTGGTTTGGTTTGGTTGTAATACAAGGGTAGTGTATTGGGAAGAGCATGGCAATACAGTGGTTACAGTTTAATACACTGTGATATACTGTGATACTGTAAACAAAAAGCATGAGGTAATTTTGTTATCTCATTTTTCAAGAAACAGCTAGATTTGCTAATGCTAACATTAGCAGTGCATTCTTAAAGGATGGTTTGCATTGAGCTGGATTAGTCTAATGACTGTAGATAAATTATAACACTGCTGTCTAAACCCAAAACTAATCACTGTCACCAGTGTAAACATATAAGCTTAATTATACAGCAGTACAGACTGAGAATCAATACACTATCACAACATATAATATTGTAGTACTCAAATGTATATATTTTGTTACTTCCTTCGTTTTTAGTGAAAAGAACAAATCTGTTAGTGATGATTAGTATGATTTTTCCAATGGAATTTTTTTTTTTTTCATGTGATGAAGCAAAGTTGACTGTGTTGGTTAGAACGCTGTCTCTGTTTGGTTAGAGAAGCTCTTCCTGGTTGGACAGAGAAC
>BRDA01075041.1:3616-16647 GCA_036984385.1 Crenuchus spilurus | reverse complement strand
ATATATATATATATATATATATACCACACAGGACAATATAAAGTAGACTTGCAAGTTTTTATCTCAATCAAAGATTGAAATTTTTTTTTTTTTAAATGTTGTATGCTAATGTGCTCAACAATGTTACTTGTTTCGGACTAGACGTTTAACTTGGTCCAATAGTTTTTTAGGTATTAACAGACCATGGGAACTTTTCTGGTTATACAACTGAAAGTATGTAAAAACGATATTGCTTTTGATGATGATGATTATAAAGAAAAACATGCATTTATGTCTAAAGAATGGCGTACTGACGCTGCTAAATAAAATATATAAAAAGCTATAAAGCTTCACTACACAACTCCCTGGCCAAGAGTAAAAACAAATCCCATGTAATGTCGTGTTGTGGGTGGGCAGATTTACAGCTGCTGCGCGTTGAAACATTCGTAAAAGGTATTATGTTTGTAAATGAACTGATGATCGCAATGGAACGACCTGGAGAAGTAATCTGAGGCCTCCACCATGATGTTGTGCGTGCACCAAGATGGTTAATAGTGAGATGTTTTCGCTGGGCTATAGAGAATGTATACATAAACTTAAATGTTTTTCATCTTCTGATTGAAGTTCAGTTAATTGGTGCGCATCAGCTGGAGTAATTCAGGCAGTTTCAGGTTCCTGTGTTATTAAAGGTCCAGTCCAACAACGTGAAACTACCTAAATCACACACCAGCTAGACCCTCTGTGCGTTCAAAGGCGAAACCATGGACACACGCCAGCAGACGATGAGGAACAGGGAGATGGAGAAGCTGGAGTTTTAGCAGAGTTGAACCATTGCAGGGAAACAAACACGTCTCAAAATGTTAATGCTATAAATATAAAAATTAGAACACAATGATGAAAAATAGAAAATAGAAATAGAAAATGTTAATGCGCATGCGTTGGGACGTTCGATTAATTTATGATGCCCAACTCTTAGACGAGCGTTCAAAGCAGTTGCCCGGTATAAAGTAATTTAAGTTCACAAGCACATCCGCTCCTTTGACTTCAACGGCCTAGCTCAGCAGTAAAAAGCGACTCGATTGCCCCCCGTTAAAAAGGAGGGGGGTCGGCCTGGCCAATGACGTTGGAAACTGTAGGCTCTAAAAATGGCGACTCCCAAAAGCACAGGCGTAGTCTCTCACTCAAACAAAAGGGCAGCAGCTGTATTTTGTGCCTTGCATCCGCATATGTTCTGCATTATTTTTCAACTGTTCAGAACGAGAGGGAAATGAAAAGCATAAACCATAATAGAGATACTCATCTTTGTCTCAAGCAAGAAGGTGGAATAATACAATAAAATTGCAATACAATAATATTGAAGGCAATATCTCGATCTGATATTTTGAAACCATATCTTTTGTATTGTCCTGCGTTCCATTATGGGACATTGAAAAGCCTCTTCCATTCCAAATAAATTATAAACAAATTAAAGCCTGTAAACTTTTCTCCAGGTCGGACGTTTTCAACAGCCATGCTTAAAGACTATGAACAGCACATACGGATCTTAAAAGCAGAAAAAATCCCTGAACATCCTATTGTTTACAACTTGACTTTTGAACTTCGAACTGTTTTCAAGATCACGAGGCATAATTTAACCAATCTGCAAAGAGCAAACACATAACACATACAAGCTATGACTTCAGCTATGTTCTACAATTTGTTAACAGCAGTGGCCCATTATTTAAATAATAATAAAAAATAATTTAATCAATATTTTTAGAATTATCTTCAACCTCGTTGTGTGACTTGATAGACATTTCAAATGTCAACAATAAACCTAACACAATATATTTATGACATATATTACATCTTATGTATTTGTTTCCTATTCTGATTAAAAAAATACAATGGATATTTTAAAACAAGAAAATCAACCTGATTTCGGAACTTCACTACAATGACCATAAATATCATGTAATGTCTATTGTCCACATCTCACATTCACTGTGCAGTGTAGCGTTGTAAAATAATGTTGGCAAAACTAAGAATTAAGTAACATGGCTGCATTAAAAAAAATCAGGCTATTAAACTTCCAAAAACAATTTTACAACCATATAGCATCAAGTACTACCTTACCGTATGTTTATAAACAATTCAGATTTAAATTAAAACATGCATGCTGTTGAGTGCTACTAGCTACAATTTAAATAATGCTAACTGTAAGCAAATGGCCTGTATATCTGATATATATATATATATATATATATATATATATATATATATATAAACATAACAATTCACAAAAAAAAATCTTTCAATAATATTCAGAAATAATAAATAATCAACAACCAGAAAAAATTTAATACAACAAGAAAGGACAGGCTATAATGTACAATTCAATTTCAGCATTCCTCAACTATTTTGACTGTGCTTGGTGCATTGTTTATTTCCTTTGTTTCGTTTATTTGTTTTTAGTTAAATCTTGTGCTCTTTTTATTTACAGGATCCCATAGACTATTGTTGGTTATTCTCAATAAATAAAACCAATAAATAAGTTCGACCATTTCTGTACACATATGCTGTAAACAAGTCCTCAATGAGGATGTGAGAAGAAAAAATACATACTAAAATATATTTTAAAGTTCAGGTAAGTAATGAAAGGCACTGAAAGTCAACACTGAAATGTAGGACCAGTCCTTAAACACTGCTGAGGTTTTCTTGTTTTAGTATGTTAGAATGAATTGATTCGTCCACCTAACTTAATACAACAAGTGTCCCTAATGATGAATATTCAGTCAAAGGAGGCTGTTGGTGTGAAGCTGAATGAGACAATCTGATGTTCAATGGCTCTCATCAAACAAATCACATGGTCAAATGAGTTCCTGTATCCCTCGTCCTGTGTTCTCGTATCATTCTCTTTAATTTCATCCTGCGATTTTGAAACCAGATCTTAACTTGGCGGTCAGTTAGACTGACACTGCGGCTTATCTCTAGGCGGCGCTCTCGAGTCAAGTACATGTTGAACAGGAATTCCTTTTCTAGCTCCAGAATTTGGTGTTTGGTGTAGGGACATCGCTTCTTTCGCCCCATTTTTGCTGACAACCAGGAGCTGGTGAAGTTCTGGAAGATCGAATCTTCAGCTGGAAATGAGATAACATTTGTGTTGTAAAGAACACAGTAAAATGTGACACCAACCGCCTAACATTAACACTATAAGTAAAGTAGAGCTATTATTGCAAGAAATCAATTATTTCGCCTTCGTGTAAGTGCGACAAGCTAAACTGTACAGAAAAATGTCCGCTGTGAGCGAAGAAAACATGTAGTCCCTTAATTGGCAAATGAGCTCTACAGTGAGTACAATTCAAGATCTATTATATTGTACAATTGCACTGCCTTGAAAATATACAAACTAAACTGAATAAATAAATAAAAGGAAAAGTTTAAAATCCAAATATAATATTGCTTTGTGGTAAATATTCTTTACCTCTTCATACATTTTAACCTGATATATTACATAAACCTGTATTCTTCCCTATATTTTATTCTAACCTATGTCTGTTTTAATTCCTGCCTCATACAGTTTCAGTCAAATGTTTGGACACACCAAATGTTTGATTTTTTATTATTTAAAAATTGCCTTGTAGATTAATACTAAAGTCATCCAAACTATTAAGGAATAATTTAGTAAGCAAGAAAACTGTTAAACAAACCATGCCATGTTTTGTATATTTAATTTTTCAAAGTAGACACATATTGCTTAGCTTTCTTGGCATTTTCTCAGTCAGCTTTATGAGGTAGTCCATAACCTGGAATAGCTTCCAGTTAACAGCTGTCCCTTCTCAAGAGTTAATTACGTGCATTTCTTGCCCTATTAATGTGTTTAAATCATGTTATGTGCATAACTTTGAAGAATCTAAAATCTAAAACATGTTTTGGTTTGATTAACACTTTTAAGTTTACTACTTGATTCCATATTTGTTCTTCAAAGTCTGGAGAAAAAATAAAACCATTGAATGAGTCCAAATCTTTGACTGGTACTGTATATAGTACTGTAAGTTGATAGGCTATCTATCTATCTATCTATCTATCTATCTATCTATCTATCTATCTATCTATCTATCTATCTATCTATCTATCTGTCTGTAGACATTGTGCAAAACAATCATTGAGTCAACAGATTACGTTCAGAAGCACTAAAGTATGATTATTTATTTTTATTTGGAAGCAATTGAAATTCTAAATAATCCATCACATTTGGTTTGGTGCTCAAGTTCCATCTAAATCCTGCTCACTTCAAATAAATTCCGCTTTTAACTGCACATTATGGCAAGCTTGCATTTCAGCTTCAATTTCCCTATGAATGTGTCGCTAATCTTGCATTAATAGCTACTAATTGTCGTAAATGAAGCATTGCAGTCAAATGAATTACACCGAACGGATCCGAAATTAGCCGTGTTTGAAATGGTAAACTAAGTATAGTCTCTTTCCTACGACCTAAAGCAATAACACACGTGGCCTACATGCATTCTCACATAAAAGAGCAGTTTGCTGTCTGTGGTGTTTTCGTACAATAAATTAATTTATCCACTTAGCTTTCACTGTTACTTTTGTGCTTAACTACTCTTACATTCAACAGCATCTGTATAAAACAGTTTTGTTAGCCGGAGGCTCGTTATCCAGTGTTATCTGTTACACTCACCTTGTGATTGATCTCTGGGAGTTTTCTCGTTCTCAGTGAAGCCTGGGAAGGCTTTTTCTGGTTGTAAACAAGGCGACTTTGTGGCGTCTGCATCGCTTTGACATTTGTCTGCGGTGGTGGACGTTGAACCCCTGCTGCTGCAATTTTGACTGCCTTGGCTGGGACATTCTGTACAGGCGAATGAAATAAAATTATGGTTGATGGGTTTGATGTCAGAGTCCGAGCGAGATGGTCCTGGAAGACTAATGTTGTAAAACTGGTGGGAATGTGGAAGGGTTATGTGCTGCGCGCTAACCGGGAGAGCGTAGCTATGAGGGGTGTTGGTTTTGTGTCCGGGGTAACAGGACGGTTCTGGACGGACTGGACCCGTGCTGTTCATGCAGCCCATCTCCGCGACGAGTCTATTAGAAACGGGGACATCTGGTTGCCATGTGGAGTAGCGGGATAGGCAGCAGTCGTATCGGCTTAAAGAACACGCGCTGACCTGAACAACCCGGGCAGGACTCAAGTGCGAATTTTCCCAGTTCCTTCCCAGTCCGTGATAGACTTCGTGCTGCGAAAGAGCTTCCTGCACCGGTGCCTGATAATGCTGGTTTAATGCTTGGACCGTTACCGACTCCGAAAAGACGGCCCAGTTATTCTGCAACTGACAGTTCGTGTCCGCACAGGCGTCTTGTGGTGTTGCACTCAGGTGTCTGTTTGGACCAAAAAGCGACGTTTTGGAACATGACATTGCTACGGCATTATTTTTTGGTCAAGTTCGCTCACAGTTAGGTTTTTAGCCAGCTAAGTGTTCGCAAGCTTTCTCTTGCACATAGCCCAAAAGCGACTGTGGTTCAGGCTCCTCCCCTTGTGGAAATGCTTAATTCAAGTATATGATCAAACCAAGATAGATTCTACTTGGCTTCAACTCAAATGCCTTCAACATCTTTCAACCCTATAATTAAGAATTAACTAAGAAAAGAATGATGAAATGCAACATATTTAGCCAAGGTTAAGGAGAAATGAATCAGAACCACATATATTTTAATAAAGCATTAAAAGTCATATATTAATTTTATGATGTCATATTTTCATGATAAACTTTACTTTCAAAACAGTTAGTTGTAGCAGAGATATATGCATACATGAAGATGTGTGTATACGCATGCGTTATTATTATTATTATTATTATTATTATTATTATTATTATTATTAAACTAAAGTAGTAGTAGTAGTAGTAGTAGTAGTAGTAGTAGTAGTAATATTATGATTATAGAGATGCTCAAATTTGTGTTAGATACTCTCTTGTGTTATGACTTAATCCTATCATCATCAACTTCATTCATTTCTGCAGGCCTACACCTTTTAAATGGTGCTGTAATGGGTTCTTTGAGTAACGCTATAGAAGTAACGCTTTTGCTTTCCTAAAAACATTTCTGTAAAAGAAATGTATGGATGAGAAAAACCTTCATCAGGCCTCGCATGATGTAAAAGTTATTTACCAATTTAATGGTTCTTCACTCACGACTGTCTATTTTAGAAATGGTTCTTTAAGGAGCCCAAAAAGGTTCTTCTATGGCGTTGCTCAAATATATTTTGTAGCACCTTTATTAAGAGTAACAAAATAGAAAGAAATATTGTTAAAATGCTTATTGGGAGTGGTTGTTCGACAGCATTATTATTCAGTTTGCTAATTAAACCTTAATATAACGGTCTGCTTTGTTTTGAAAAGAGTATGTGCCTATGTGCTCAGAGAAAATGTCCAGAACAGTTATATAACTTTATGAGTAAGTAACATTGGATTCGCAACATTGCTTTATGATTCTGATAATAAATGAAGAATAACACACAACTGATTAAAAAATACAGAAAAGAAAATAGCAACCTTTGTGCGACATTGACAAACATCATTACCCCCAGGGGTCGCTCTATCACTGAAATCACAGAAGCCAAGTCCACGAATCAAAGAGTTCTGTGTTCATTTAACTTAATAAATTCAAGCAACCTTTTATTTTGGTTTGAAATTCAGACAGTTAGACTTTTCGATAGTGACGCAACAAACAACTGAATTAACAAATAAACCTGATCAGCTAATTTGACTGACGCTTCTTGAATTGTGTATTTTGGTGACGTGTAAATAGCCTTTCTGTTTTAATCTACAGTAATACTGACTTGAAATGATTGGGTTTACCGCTTTGCTTTCATGGCTTTAGTTGACTGGAAGAACAAGTTTGTTGATGAATTACGCAGCTGAGTTTTTTTTAATCATGCTTACTACGCATATAAAATCTAATCTGTTGTACCCAAGATATGGGCAGACATGATCTGTAAACTGAAAACCAAAGTCCAAAGAGAAGTCCATAAGAAATTATTAAATGACAAACAAAAACAAACTTACATACTAATCCAGGACATTTTCTTTACAAATCGAAGAGTATTAGCAGGTGATAACATCTGAATCCATCTTCATTCATGTCCATAATATGTCCGGCATAGCCAGACTCGTAGGCCTTTGCTCTTCAAGTCTTCTATCCCAGTTTTGACGTTGACAACGCTAAGACAATCGGCTAGCGGTTGTTTAGTTTTTGTCTGGCCAGCGGCAGTAAACCCACAAACCGCAGTGCTAATGGTGTGACGGACGTTCATGCATGGACAATACCGCCCTTCTCTTTTCATGTGAAAGAATGCAAAAAAAATTATGAAAAGAAAACCACATAAAGTCCAAGCCTTGCATTCCCTGAGCTCCAGTTTTTTTCTTTAATCACAAACAGAGTCGCTGGACCCACCCAAATGGAGAGACGATCTTTGGCCAAACTCTGCAGCCATGACAACTCAACCCCCATTTGCTGTAAAGTTTTACTGCCAGACACTAAACAGCATGTGCCTGGTGTGGAAGGTAGAAGGGATCAGCATTTTTGTAGTTTTCTCGCGCAAAGAATATGCAATCTGCAGAGCCTTTAGAGAAGAGTTTCTGGATCTGCAAACGCGAGCTGCTGTCTGAGACTGGGAAGATCTCATAAGATAATGAACTTCGTAGTCATGTGTAGGTAGGAGCCATATAACAACGGGAGGGTCGTATGTACTGTACATGAAACAGAAAACGGTTGGTAGTCTGTCATGCAGGAAATGGGTCATATAACACAAAAGGTAGTTTATAGTTTTTTTTTTTATATTTTAGCCCAAAAGCGTAGCCTGTTTGAGTACTTTGGTCCGTATTAAGAGCACCGTGACATGCAAACATTTTCCTATCTAAAGTGATCCCAAATCAATGGCTTCAAACGTAAAAATCTGTTATAAACGTAATGCGTGTCGTACGCTTTTATGATAGTGGATACACTGATAAGTGGGAATAGTTATGATTTATGATTTACCAAACATCTCTGAGCATGTTTTCCACATACTGACTATTTCACATCAGCTACAGTTTCAACACAGGGCCTAAAGTGAAAATGAACTGAAGTTATTTTTTTAGTTTACTACTACTACTACTACTACTACTACTAATAATAATAATAATAATAATAATAATAATAATAATAATAATAATAATAATAATAACAATAGTAATAAATTTTAGCTTGTGTTGCAGGATTAGAACTATAATTAACAGAGTATAATCTAAATAACTATCACTGCGCTCACTAAGTTGTTGTTTTCCATTGTTAGACATTCACTGGACATCTAAAATAAATTTGTGTTATTTTCTTTCCTGCTAAATGACCATCAGAAGCTTGACTTTTTCTTGCCACTGTTGGACCTGATCGTGAATGGACATGAAGAGTTTGGACCGTAATTTTTTTGTAAAGCTGACTTTGTGACAACAGTAAATGCAAATAAATAAATAAATCTAAATAACATTTGATTTAATAATAATAAAAAAATAATAATAATAACACATGCAATAAAAGTATTTTACTATTAATACGTATTTTGTATTCAATTCATGCAAATGTAATTTAATTAAAATCATGAATCCAAATTGGTTGATTATATAGTTGATTTCTTAAAATAATGCATTTTCGTACAAGCTTAAAGCTCTTATAATGTGTAAAGAGAACGAAAGTCTCGTCAGGATCTTTGGTCCGTTCACTGAAAGCATAGCAGCAATAGTATAATAGAGGTTATTACATGTAAAAAAAGAAGGTATTTTAAAGCGTTGACAAAGCGAACTTTACTGGCAAATATAGACTCGTCCTAAAACGGAATAACAATTTAATTCAGCAGTTAATCATTAATACCAGTGAACTCTACAACACATAAAACTGCTTAGATATCAAAAAGTTCAGCTGCTACTTGCAATAACAGGCATTATTATTATACAGTTTTAGACATATACATTGTAGTTATTTCGCATAATACAAACACGTAAATAAATGTCAATAATTGTTGTAATATGTGTGAAATTGACGGCATACTATAACCATCTAACCATGCAAAGTAAATGTATTGAAATGTTTATTTATGTTAGTAGAAAATGTCTGTCAGTGCAACGTGCACCAGATCGGACGTGGGGTCTATTTGGTGCTATAATTCTATGAAGTATGGGATATCCTAATTGGCCAAGTGATACATGTCTATAAGCTTATGTATACATTTAAACGTGGGTATGTTATCTTGGTGGTGACTTGTATTGTTATGTTTTGCTAAGTCATGCTATGCTAGCTTTATACATTGCCAAACTGTTACGTTAATGGATCTAGTTTCTGTTTTGTTGCTGTGTAAATATGTACTCGATGTGGAAAAAATATGTGGAAACTATTGTTTTGGTCTAATTTGGTCCATTTACAACACTGGGAAAGTTTCTCTGTAGGATGTGCAAATACATGATTTAAGACTCTACGGAGGACATCCATATGCCACATGCCAAAGCATAGCTAAACATTTCTCCACATAAGCTGTAACCAATGCATATATGATCCAGGAAGCACACATCATTCATCTAGGCATCTCATGTAGACGTAGCTCTGACATCTTCTCATTTATCACATCTTTTTACAGTTGACTCAGACACAACAGAGCTATAATGAACTCATTGAAAGTAGGATAAATTGTCTTTTCGACGATTATTAAACTTTGTTTTTCAATATCTTAAACGGAACGTCTGTTTTTTGTATTCCTGTGTACAAAATTATTAAATATTATTGTCTGTATGAAATGTTACAATACTCTATTAGTGTGTGGTGATTGGGTGAAAGAGATGATACATTTCGGTTCATACTTAAGCGGCAAAAATAATGTATCACTATTCTAGTTCTGACTTATAGGCCTACCTTTAATTTGGAGTGGTTCTCGTGGTATAAACATAACTTATATGTTAAATAATGTTTATTCTTTTCCACTAATCTTTGTAAATAATAACAATAAATTGAATAAATTGACGTTTTCCAAATTCCAGTCACCAAAAATTCGAGCTTCTCTGCCAGCTTAATACATAATGAGTAAAATTGGGTTTCATGTTATGTATTTGAAAGTCAAAAACCGGACTTTGACCCTGACAGCTTTGTCTGCGATTAATGGAAGAAGTAATCCTAACTTCATCATGATGTTAACTCTGTGCAGACTGAAATCACTACTCTACACTGTAACGTTTTGAGATCAATAAATAATAATAACTGTCATACTGCGAAACGGCCACAAGATGTCGATATTGTTCAATTTGTAGGACGAAATGCAGCACAAGAAAGAAAAAGAAAGAAAGGAAGAAAGAAAGAAGAAAGTAACAGATCAGTGACAGAAAATAGAAAAAACAAAATAGCAAAGAAACCTTATGAATGAATGAATGAATGAATGAATGAATGAAAATGAACGATAGGAAGGTAGAAAGAAAGAAGAAAGAAAGAAATGAAAGAAGCAAGGAAGGAAGAAATACAGATCAGTACAAGAAAGTAAAGCAAAAAAACATGTAAGCAAACAAAAGAAAGTAAAAAAGAAAGAAAGAAAGGGAGAAATGAAGGGAGAATGAAAGGAAGGAAGGAAGATGTGTTTGACATCTCAGTACAGTTAAATATCTTAATCTCTAGGTCGTCTTCGATCGGGACCAGGATATTCTCTAATATAAACACCAGCCCTAATCACACAAAACAAAATATATATAACTTAATTAAATAGTAATGACAATAAAATCATATTAACGAGCTTTAGATTCTATAGTTCATGTTTTTATGCCACCCTTTATCACTGGACATACATGAATTATTTTATTGTTGTGTATTTCAGTGACTTTTTACAGCCGCCAACAGACAATTAAGTGAAAGAACACACGCACAATGTCCCGGCTGACTATCAGAGCGAGAACAATTCAATAAAGACTCTTCCTGTAAAAGCTCCAGTCGGTGTCGTCATTGAGGGTCTAAACGGTTTTTCTCTTTTTCCAGAATCGTAAAATTCCAAGTCGTGTTCAGATCAGAGCTTCATACAACATCCGATGTGACCTTGTTTCCATGCGAAGGACGAACACCCAAGAATTTTCTATGGTTGACTGGAGCCTCTTATCAGGGAACACCAGACAGCGTCAACAAAAACATTCCCCCAGTACAGCACGAAAGGATGAGCCCTGTACTGGCGTCGTTCGGTCGGCAGGTGGCAGGAGATACCTCAAATCGACTTGGCCATGCTGGATCCATTGTGAAGTCATAATTGAGAAATCCCACATTTAATTCACTAAGCATTGTGTGCGTTTATTGAAAGAATGCATTTTCCTCAGAAACAGCTATATTTCACACAAATCATTCAATTCTTAACGCAGCAACGTGTATAAGCCACACTCTTAAAATAGATTGTTCTTTAAGGGTTCTTCAGTAAAGAAAATGGTTCTAAATAGAACCACAAACAATCAAAGAACCAAAAGGTTTTATGCGTGGTGAAATGGTTCCTCAGATTGATGAGGAATGTGCTGAAGATGGTTCTATACATAACTTTTTGAAAAGGGTTCTAGCACCAAAATGGGTTCTTCTATTATTACAAGCTTGACATATAACAGAACCATTTTTGTGGCTATTTAGAATAATTTTCAAAAAGGTTCTGTACAGAGCCATCTACAACACTTTCCACATCAATCTGATGAACCCTTTCACCATGAAAAGAACCCTTTATTAATGGTTCTATATAGAACCATTTTCTTTACTAAAGATCCCTTAAATAGCCATCTCATTTAAGAGTGATGCTGTCATGCTGTCAGGTACAGTCCTGCACTTCTTGCATTCTCCAAGTCTTAATTCACCTGAAATCAGGAGTAGCTGAATATAACCCTTTTTTTCTGAAATATCAAAGTTATTTTGTTATTTTCCCACTGAAAATATATTATAACTATTTAATTATACAGATAACAAACATGTGGAGTGATCTAAATCTCAAAATACTGAGACATACATTATAAGGAAGAAAAAATAAAAGGATGCAAAAAAAGAAAGAAAAGAAGTTAAATAAATACTAAGTATAACAAAGATGGAAAGAAATTTAAAGGAAGCAAAGAAAGGAAACAGAAAAGAAAGTCAATCAGTGCATCAGTATTTAGAAGTTAAAAATCTTTTAGTTCTAATTTTGTTTTACCATTTATTTTTACAGAGATGATGCCCACTGGTATATCTTAATCTGAATACACACATATATTAAAACACACCTTGAAGATTAAAAAATAAATGTTAATTGAAATAAGGAAACATTATTTAAAACATAAGTGACGGGTTTTAATAATGCCACGACTGATGAAGTGAACTATACGGATTGGATAAAACAGAGTGGTTAAAATGCAAAATAAATAAATAAATAAATAAATAATAAAAAAATCCTGGTTAAAAATGTTGTTTCAAAAAACAAAAAAATTAGCACAGTAGTGTGTCTTCTGCTGTTGTTTCACTCAACCATGCAAAGCCTATGTCAAATTAAGATCTTTCTGCAGATCTTCACTCTACCAGAAGAGACCTGTGAATAAGTAGCATAATTAATTTTTTTTCTTTTTTAATTTTAAATTAATTTGATTTTTTCTTACATTTGTTATAAAATTTAACTTACTGTAAGTTGTTCTTCAACATTTTGTAACTTAAATCTCATAATGTAAAACTGCAGAGCTGAAGAAAACATTAGTGTTCTATAATGTGCACAGATGATGTTCTAATATATCCGTAACAAAGTTCTAACAAGAAAAAAATGTGAATGTCTGAAACATGTAAGGGATTTAAGGAGATATTTCTTCATGAAAATGAGGTCCATGGTTCTCTGCTCAGAAGAATGAAGCACAGCTTTCAGTCAATTCCTAATCTTTTTACTGTAACAATAAGAGACCAAGAAAATATCATTGTGAAAGCTCTGGAAATATACACTGTAAAAAAATTATTTGTTGACTCAACTTAACTTAGTCAAGTTATGTCACATATAAAGGTCTCGAAAGTGTTAC
>BRDA01075036.1:470-12063 GCA_036984385.1 Crenuchus spilurus | reverse complement strand
CGTTTTCACCGATATGGGCCTTTTAAATCATTAGAACTTTATTTCCAGGTGGAAAGTGAGCTCGTTCTTGCTTACCTTAGGAAGCTGAAGATTCTTTGCAGCTATTGCCACACTACCAGCTATTATGCCCTTCAGAAGGGAATGTAAATGCACATAATCAGATTCTACATTAAAGCAACTAAAAAACACCATTAAAATTTTAACCCAGTTAAATTAATGACACAATTTCAAAGACGTTCAAACGGAATACTTACAACTACAGAAAAGCTGCACGTGATAACATCTGACCAGTGGTCGATCATCCCACCTTCAACATTTTGGATTTTTGTACTTATAATAAACACACTCAGCATAATCTGTGTTATCTGTGGAAATCAGAATCACAAATATCTCAAATATAAGTACTTCAATCAGCAAAGAGGTAAAGCTGTCATCTTCAAAAGTATGTTGTCTACGCACCCCTAAAGCTTTGGGTTCTGCTTCCAGGTACTTCTGTTCTTGATTGGAGTTTTTCTGAAACTTGACTTCCACTAGTGCAACAGAATCTCCTGGTAAGTTCTGATTTTGGGGTCCAGTAAAGTGGTCAACTGAGTCAATAATCCCCACCTCACTTTCATCTGTGAAACATCAAATAAAATCCAGAAAGCTTCAGTCAGTAGTGAAGTTATCATTTACATTTGCTGTTATTTTATAAACAAAAACTGCTGCACTAATACGTAGTAAAGCAAAAATGTGTAATGTGAATGTGCAATTTGATACCTGGTGGCAAAATATATGCTAAGACTTGTTGTGATGTGAAGCACCTCATTCATTCAATCAACAAACTAACCCACTCAATAATAATAATCGTGAATACAGGTGGCTGAAATGAGCTTTCTTCGTAAGGTGTCTGGGCTCTCTCTTAGAGATAGGGTGAAGAGTTTGGACATCCGAGAAGGGCTCGGAGTAGAGCCGCTGCTCCTCCACGTCGAGAGGAGCCAGTTGAGGTGGTTCGGCCACCTGGTAAGGATGCCTCCTAGGCGCCTCCCAGGTGAGGTGTTCTGGGCATGTCCAGTTGGGAGGAGACCCCGGGGAAGACATAGGACATAGGAGAGATTATATCTCTTAGCTGGCCTGGGAATGCCTTGGAATCCTCCCATATGAGCTGGAAGAGGTGGCTGTGGAAAAGGACGTCTGGTCTTCTCTGCTTGGGTTGTTTCCCCCGTGACCCGGACAACAAATAAGCGGAAGATGATGGATGGATGGATGTAATAATAATAATAATAATAATAATAATAATAATAATAATAATAATATCCTCAGTAAGGCCATGAAGCATGGTGGACCTCTAGCTCGAAACTTGTAACATGTCGTCTGGCTAACAGTTCCTCTGCTGGAGTGGTGCAAAGCTTAGATTTTACAAAATTACCAATGTTTGTAAATTTGTTAAACGATCCTTCTCCTTATCTTTCCGATGTGTGTCACCAGAAGTCAATTAAGCAGCTCTGTCTCTAATGATCTCCAGGTGTCCAGAAATGACATGAAATATTTAAATTTTTTCTAAACTACTATGTCAAGATCACAGCTTACTTTCATGTGATCTCATGATAACGAGTTTTCACAATCACAAGAAAATTATGTTGTGATCTTGAAATAATGGTAAAAAATAGAAATAGCTCATTTATTTACTACTTTCAAATTATCTGTTTACAGTCTCATTAATATACTGTCTACACTCACACCAAAGTCCTCCAAAACCAAAAGATAATACTTGTTTAATACCTTAGTAAATGGTGGTCACACATTAGGATCTTGTTCCCACGCCATAATAAGTCATGGCAACACATGGTTTTTTTACACGTGATGTGACTTAAGGGGCTCAGTAAAAAGTTAAAAGTGCAGTGTTACATTGTGTTCTGCGTTAGTATCACAAGGGTCAGTGTTCTCACATTTACGTGTGTTTATCAAATGAAATCGCTCAGAAGTGTTTTCGCTCCTACTTTAACAAACCTACATTTCTGCACAGTCCTGTCAGAGTCACTAACGTTACGTAAAGCGGAGCTAAATCTCTGCTGTTTACACAAAAGTCTGAATGTTAGTGGCCTAACGGTCCGATAACGTGTCTAATCCCGCCTGTGAGCTGACGCTCTACTTTCTCTTTACGTTAGGAAAATCAGGAGTTAGGATTTGATCGCTTACCTGTCATTTTGGCTGCTCCTGTGTGCTAAACCGAGTGATTTTGTGGGTAATAAACAGATGAAGTGTGGGCCTGCCTGCAGAGAGTCTCTGTGTGTTTTTGAGTGTTTCCCCGTTGTTCAGTCCCGCCCCCACACCAAGAAATTTGACCTCGACAAACATCTGGACAGCCACAGCTGAGGTTCTAACATGGCCCCAGTTCACTGTCAGCTCCTCCACTCCTACATTAACCCTGTCTGCACCAACACACTGCAGGGATTTAACTTTTGGGATTGTTAACTGCAGGATTTTTACTTTTACTGTGTTCAACTCATGATTTATACTATAACCACTGGACTTAATCCTCAACAGAACCTACACCAGCTTCTTAGCCTCCACTATTCTGAGAAGACTACACGTTGAACCATTGCTATGAGGATTTGATTGTATTCAACCCCAAAGGCATTAGGTCAGGTACTGATGTGGACTAATTATACTACAGTGAGGAAAATAAGTATTTGAACACCCTGCGAATTTGCAAGTTCTCCCACTTATAAATCATGGAGGGGTCTGAAATGTTCATCTTAGGTGCATGTCCACTGTGAGAGACATAATCTAAAAGAAAATATCAGGAAATCACAATGTATGATTTTTTAATAATTTATTTGTGTGTTACTGCTGCAAACAAGTATTTGAACACCTGCCAATCAGCAAACATTCTGGCCCTCAAAGACCTGTTAGTCCGCCTCTAAAAAGTCCACCTCCACTCCACTTATTATTCTAAATTAGAATCACCTGTTTGAGGTCGTTAGCTGCATAAAGACACCTGCCCACCCCACACAATCAGTAAGACTCCCAACTACTAACATAGCTAAGACCAAAGAGCTGTCCAAAGACACCAGAGACAAGATTGTAAACCTTCTCAAGGCTGGAAAGGGCTACGGGGCAATTGCCAAGCAGCTTGGTGAAAAAAAATCAACTGTTGGAGTAATTATTAGAAAATTGAATAAGCTAAACATGACTGTCAATCTCCCTCTGACTGGGGCTCCATGCAAGATCTCACCTCGTGGTGCATCAATGATCCTAAGAAAGGGAAGGTGCTTGTTCCCCAAAATCTTGCAATACATGGCCCCGGTCATCCTCTCCTTAATACAGTGCAGTCGTCTTGTCCCATGTGCAGAAAAACACCCCCAAAACATGATGCTTCCACCCCCATGCTTCACAGTAGGGATGGTGTTTTTGCGATGGTACTCATCATTCTTCGTCCTCCAAACACAGCGAGTGGAATTAAGATCAAAAAGTTCTAGTTTGGTCTCATCTGACCACAGCACTTTCTCCCATGACTCCTCTGGATCATCCAAATGGTCATGGGCAAACTTAAGACGGTTCTGGATGTGTGCTGATTTAAGCAGGGGAACCTTCCTTGCCATGCATGACTTTAAACCATGACATCTTAGTTTATTAGCCACAGTAACCTTGGAAACAGTGGTGCCAGCTCTCTTCAGGTCATTGACCAGCTCCTCCTGTGTAGTTCTGGGCTGATTCCTCACCTCAGTTAGAGCATTGAAGATGGGTCATAGCTGGGTCTTCCAACATGACAGTAGTCGCGTTTCCATTGACCATGAAATATCGCAAATTAGAATTGCGAATAAAAATGTGCTTAATGGAAACACAACAACTTCGAAAAAACTCACGTTTTTCGATTAAAATCTTTTGCGCTAAGATGAGGTGGTTTTTCAGTCGTATCGAAATTGGTTTATATCGCAAAAGTGTAATAGAAACACTCGAACTGACTTTTTTCACATCAAGGGAGTCACGTGATCAACAACCGGATGTTTCTATTGGCGAAAAAGACGACGCAGAAGAAAACAACAACAGAAAATAAGGGGAGGAAGATGACGTGGCATATTTGGAATAACGAGGAGAATCCTTGGACAATGTGCAGCTGGCTCCACTAGAGATCTCACAGCATCACAAAGTTCATTAAAAGTTGAGTGTGTCATTCTAAAATGTTGAATCCACAGCTCTTCTGTAAAATCATCGACTACAGTTTCCCAGAAATGCCGCATACGTAGCCGCTCCCAAGTATAAGGGGCTTGTCACTCCAAAGCCTCGATAAGTCGCCGTCTCCTCTGATGGCTGATGATGAGCGCTAGTGCCGTGGTAGCAATATGTATAAAGCTGAAGTATGTGTTTACATTCACTGCCGCCATGTTTATAATGAATTATTGCAAGAACAAACATATTCACACGTGATTTTATAATAGTATTTCGCATTTAATGGAAACAGCGCAATTGCGAAACTTGTTTTGTCTAATTGTTTTTCGACAAAACAGAATATCAATAAAGTGTTGCGCAAAACTGCAATGGAAACGCGACTAATGACTCAAAGCACACAGCCAAGATAACCATGGAGCGGGTCCGTAAGAAGCATATCAAGGTTCTGGAGTGGCCTAGCCAGTCTCCAGACCTAAACCCTATAGAAAATTTTTGGAGGGAGCTCAAACTCCGTGTTTCTCAGTGACAGCCCAGAAACCTGGCTGATCTGGAGAAGATCTGTGTGGAGGAATGGGCCATAATCCCTGCTGCAGTGTGTGCAAACCTGGTGAAAAACTACAGGAAACGTTTGACCTCTAATTGCAAACAAAGGCTAATAATAACATTGATTTTCACAGGTGTTCAAATACTTATTTGCAGCAGTAACACACAAATAAATTATTAAAAAATCATACATTGTGATTTCCGGATTTTTTCTTTTAGATTATGTCTCTCACAGTGGACATGCACCTAAGATGAACATTTCAGACCCCTCCATGATTTCTAAGTGGGAGAACTTGCAAATTCGCAGGGTGTTCAAATACTTATTTTCCTCACTGTAATTCATCCCAAAAGAACTGGATGGTGCAAGACCCCGAGTGGCTCAGTGGACTAAGGTCTGAATCCCGATCAGGCTGCTTGCCATCATTTACATTTGAAGCATTTAGCAGATGCTTTTATGTCGTGATCTTCTCTGGGATCGAACCGGCGACCTTTAGGTCACCAGACTAGATCCTTAACCACTAGGCCACGGCTGAAAATTGGCTGTGCTCTCTCTGGGTGGGTAGATGGCCCTCTCTCCCAATTACACTACCATGTAATATGCTCAGGCATCTGCCAGCTGATACATCAGAGCTGGGGATCTTTTTGCTTTCCTCTGAGCACTTTGGCTGCCCAGCGACGATGTTTCAGCAGCAGTTGTTAAAGAGGCATTGTCTGACTTCATCTACATCAGTGGAGACTGTGTTAGTCTTCACCCTCCTACAGTCAGGGACGTTACAAGTGACTGGGAGAGATCTATCAGTATCATTTGAGATATGACAGATGTTATTGACAGCACTTAAACAGACCACTCCTGGTTGCAAGATATGGGCCACATATCAGCCAAATGTAGGAAACACTGCATATCTGTGCCAGAAGTGGACCGCACCTATTATGGTACATGTGGGCCAAATGTGTATTTTTAATGTAAGGGCCACAACGGGCCAGTGTGACACCCACAAAGTGTTGGTCACAATTGTAATATTTTTTTGTTTGTTTGTTTTGTCCTGCTGAATTGTGAACTTCTACTGATAGCTCAAACCATAGATTGCTGTTGCTGGACATGTCCTACAGGGTGCGCTGTAGCATTGGTTAATTTAATATATGCACTATGTAAAGTTTATAGATATGACTACTGTGTTTGTGTGTTTGTGTGTGTGTGTGTAGTTTTCTTTTTTGTTGTTGTCAATCTTTGTGCACTTTGGGTGTGTCACTGTAAACAAAAGTAAATTCCTTGTATGTGTGAGCATACATGGCCAATAAAGCCTGATTCTGCTTCTGATTAACCAAAGTGAGTGGTCTGTCCGCTGGCCTGCATGGGGCAATTCTCAATCTGAAATGATCATAATCCTTATTTAAGCTTGGATTGAGTTAGTGTACATTCAATTACTGATATGATTTGTACCATCATATCAAACATTTCTCATCAAGTGACATGCATGCTAATAACTGCAATAATTAACAAGTACTAATTTAAAAATAAAAAACTAATAAAATTACCTTCTGATCGTACAACTTCTGCTGCCTTGGGGTTGGCCGATTGTCACAAGGAGGAGAAACTCAAAAGGTGGCAAAGGCTCTCAGCCTTGCCATCCTGTCAGAAAAGAGCCTCAGAGCGCCAGGTCCAAGAATTCCAACTCCCAGCAACCACCGCAACAAAGGCGCTCCTCCTCAGCCAATCAGAACGGGGTCCTCTTTCCCCGGAGTACTGATCTATCGCACCTGAAGCCTATTATTAAGGACTGTATTTAAAGTTTGTTCTCCCTTTGTCTGATGCAAAGTATTGTCACCTTACCAGTGCCTTACTGAGCGTTCGTTTTTGTATCTCGTTTCTTTTGTATTCTTGACCTTAGATTTTCCTGTGACTCGATTTAGCCTTAGCCCTTGTAATTCTTGTTTTCCTTGTGTTCGTGACTTTAGATTTTCCTGTGACCTGATTCAACCTTAGCCCTTATAAATATAGTTGTTTTTTGTTCTCTTTATAGTTCTCAGTGCTTCTCTTACACTCCAGAGATCTTGTTATTTTGTCATGAAATCGCTAGCTTGGATTATTGTGACTGCCCTCACTCTCCTTTCAGTAAAAATCCATTGTTTTAATCGCGTGTGTCTGCCGGTTTGTCCACGTTTAAATATTACACATCCACTCTCCATCACCCATGGTCTTGTGGCTCTTAGGCTTAGTGTTCATCTAAAGACAACATGAAAAGAACAGCAGTAGTTTCATAAACATGGTGTGCTACACAAGTGCTTGAACAAATCACAATGCTGTTAATTAAGCAAAATATTCTCACATTTTTTACATTCAGATAGTGTTGACATAACTAACTAGTTGATATACAGTGGTACATTGGGATACGAGCAGAACAACATACAAATTTTTAAGATACGAGCTGCGACACCTTCCGTATTTTTGTTTGAGATCTGAGCAAAATTTCAAGATATGAGTGGCTGCTGCTAGATGGTGCAAAGGTCAAGTATGGGCAGCACATCTACATCAAATTTTTTCTCACATTGTTCAGAGAATCAAGTCCAATCTCGTGCACAAATGTATAAAAAATGTATAGTAAAAATGTTTTAAACCCTTAAACCTATTTAATTTTTAATAACACACAGTAATTATGTTAAATGCTGTTAATATTATTTAACGTGGACAAAAGACCCAGGCATAGCCCATCATCCACATGCGCACGCCGGCCCTGAACATCTTTGGCTTCTGAGTGAAAACTGTTTTATACTGAACTGCAAAGTATGAACCATAGCATCACATTCTTCATTCAGTTGCTGAATTTCTTGGCAGCAGTCGGATGCTAAAGTGAAATGGAAGAAGAGAGATTTTACTGTACTACACACTACGCATCTACACAGTATCGTGCACATTAAATTCCCTGTGAATTTAAAATGCTATAGCGAGAATTCCCCAAAAATTATTTTACACTAATATTTATTGAAATCTGAAATTGAAATATTTTGTTATGCTTTGGTAAAGTATATATGTGTGTTTCTTAATTCAAAACATGTCTTTTTGTCCATAATTTAGGATGGTTTAGGGATGTTTCACAGGGCGGGACAGATTAAATCTATTTCAGTAAATGGGAAAAATTTGTTTGATATACGAGTTGACTGACTTACGAGCTCCGTTACAGAATGAATTAAACTCGTATCTCAAGATACCACTGTATAGAGTAGTGTGACATTGCAGCACATGAACACATAATACTTCCATGTTTGCCTGTTTCCACACTTAATAATACTTTTTCCCTGCATAGTAATATAGCATGTATTACACATAGTGTGTAACGTTAACATTGTTTACATTACACAATCTAAGGTGGCTAGTTAATGTTATTTTTTTCCAATCAAGTTGACATTCAAAGTGATTGGCATTAAAATAAGGCTAAGAACAAGACAAAAATATATCAACAATAATATTATCAACAGTAGATAGATATAATAAACAGTAATTGATAAATGAAATAACTGGAAAACTATAGAATGTTTGTAAAGCACCAAATTCAGTTTCATTAGCTGACACAAGCAATCATGTTTATAACTTGATATGAACTTGCATTGGATTTTCATCAGAGAAAATGACAGCACTGTTTACATTAGACTCACTAGTGTCTACATAAAGTTACTCAGTTATATCAGACCAGGGAGATGGTTAACGTCAGCGACAGAGCAAGCAGGCTAACTAGACCTAATACATAAAGTATAGAGCGAGACCACTCCCCATCATTTGTGTTTTCTGACATTGTGATGTCATGGGGGATCCAAAACTGAAACGATGTCAACAAAGCACATGCATATCAATTGGAAGACATTTAATCTTTAAAACAATATAGGTCGACAGCTATACACTTGGTCTTCCTAAAACTCTGCACACTGATGTAAAGACTTGTCCGCTATATGAAATGAGTACAATAAAAGCTGGAAATCAGCGGTGAAACTAAACTGATGGAGACTACAACGAGCAGACTGATTGATTGTCAACATATAGACTCTACGGCGTATTTTTGCCAATATTAGCAGTATTATAGGTCTGTAAGTCATGATTGCATCATATTGATAGAATAAGACTAGTGTAAAACACGCTAATACAATAATATTTTGCAGGATCCAGATTAGAATTTGCTGGCAAACAACTGCATTGTCTGGAAATCTGTTGATAAACTTCAATTTTTGGTAAAGTACATATAGAGTGTGTCTGAATTCAGGGTCTGCATCCTTCGAAGGACCCGGCCTACCCAGTCTACGTAGGCCGGGTCATTCGAAGGTCGCGAAGACCGGAAGTGAGCGGCTTTGAATTCGGACGGTCTAGCCTTCAGATTTATTCCCGCCCTTAACTTGACGTATGTCCTGTCACCTAGCAACTGTGACGGCGCTAAACCTACAAACAGCAATGGAGGTCGACACTTGCAGCATATTGATAACGTTTATGATTTTTGAGGAGCTACAGCAGCTTTATCGCCGTCGTCGGCATATTTTCTTTCTCCGGCTGAGAGATCATCAAATCCAGGTAAATTAATTTTGTTTAGTCAGGAATAACGTTAACTTCAGCTAGTTTCATGGATGATTTCAGTGACTGAAAGACTACTACAGTATATTAACTTGTACATAAATAAAAACTAAATATATTTTACATTTAGAATTCAGTAAATATTTTCTGATATTCATTAGATCTTATAACTTCTTTGTGTGCATAAAGTGGGTGTAAAAATGTTGAAAACAGGGTCTTTTATTTTTGAGTTCAGAAAAAATAGAATTGTAGTGTTTTCACTATGCATTATATTTAACCTAAGCCTAATAATTGTAATAATGCTTTGATGTCTTATAAAAAAATAAATCATAATCATACCTTTAAACTAAAAATGTTTTTTTTTGTTCTCTACTTTTCCTTAACCAGACCAGACCCTTGTCCTGTTGATGGACAATACAGTGGACAGTGAGAGGAAGCATCCCAAAACATTCTCTGCAGACCACCCTGTATGATGCTCCACTCACTGACCAGAAAAGACCAGCCACAGATTTCAGTTGCAGCATTCCATCCATGTTGTCGATCTTTCTTCAGCAGATCCAGCACCACTGCCAGAGACTTCCCGTTTCTTCAATTAATATTTAAAGAAACGGTCCAGGAAGAGGTCACTCAGGTTAATCCTGCATGAACTGTAAATAGCTGTACAATATTTTTTTTCCTTCTGTAAATAATTTTATCTTATTCTTGTTTCATTATCTTTTCATTTTCTCTTCATGCACTAATTGGTCATTTTAAATTGTTCAAACCTAGCTGTACATTCAGATATGTAAAAAAAATGTAAATAATAAAAGTATTCATGAGTTTGTCAATTACTATTTGTTTTAATCAATTCATTTATGAGAAACAACTCTAACATGAACAAACACAAACAAATTACTTTCATTTTTCAACTAGTCTTTCTAAAAGTGCAAACAATCTGTCCATTCTCTCTGCTCTCCTGCGCTCTCCTCTCCTCTGCCTCTCTTTGCTGCCTCTTGACCTCTCTGATGAGGTCCATCAGCTCATCTTCGCCTGCAGGCCCATCTTCTTCAAAATTATCCTAATAACATACATAAATAATAAGTGAAGAGGGAAAACATGGAAGCTGTGTTAATCCCTTATTGTAACACAATAATTTTCACAGCAGAACACATGGGGAACTATACTCTATTGAGATCACAGGTTCTGTACAGTATGTGGGTTATTAAAACTACTCATAAGCATAAGATGTGTAAATGGATTTATTCTTGTACCTCCATGCCACAGCAGCCGAATTCTTTACCCCGGAGAAGAGGTGGTCATTATTTTTTCGGAGGTTTATAAAAGCCTCAGTCTGCTCTTTGGTCCCTAAAACACATGACAAACAACTTAATTCGCAAAAAAACTAAATTAGCTTCGTCCGACATTGTTACAAGAATGAATCTCCCGTTCGGCCCGCAATGCATCTCGGGATAGGGTGGGCTACAAAGGATTATATCAGATCCATCCTTCAAATGGTTGGAAAAGGAGAACGCATTTGTGGGCTGCATTCGGAGGAGCCTTCGAAGGTCTGTGAATTCGGACAGCCTTCGCACATCGTTGTGACGTAATCGGCCTTCAAATGCGGCCTTCGAAGGATGCAGACCCTGAATTCGGACACACTCATAATAGACTACATATTCGCCCCTTTCACAAATCCCAGAATGCACCGCGCAACCGGCAACATCCCGTTCACCATTTTCTCGTTTGTCTATACCAGCTACGCTACATAAACTGTTTACAAATTTATTTGGTAAGTAAATACTTACGTGATATCTACTAGCTTTTGTAACTATATGCAGATAATATGTCTTTTGATATTAAACATCATATCTTGTTGTGTCAACTTGTACTTTCAATGTATGCAGTGGGTTTTTAGTGTAAACACGTTGTTGCAAGCTAACGTGTCGCATGCTATCAAAACTAAGCTACACTATCACGCACAATAATTTGTGGTACACATTTTGTATGAAAATAGCCAAAAAATGAATTCAACTGGTGGATAGCCCTACAAATGTCACATTATGAAATAGTACATAAGCCACGCCTAGGCTAGGACCCTGAATGGCCTAATCAAGCCAGCCAGTGTATGTTTATATCATTAGAGGCCTATTTATTTATCAGTGCAGTATATATTTCGGTATATAATTAGGTGATACTGTCTCACACAAGACTAGTAAAACAACCTCCATCCAATGACGTTTGTAATAAAATAAGATGGGATTAATATATGGCTTTATATATGACGTGACTATTTATTTATCCGGAGATTACTATATTTGTATGTGACCGACCGAACTAATCCGGTAAGTCCCAGGATCGGATCCGCAC
>BRDA01075030.1:0-12841 GCA_036984385.1 Crenuchus spilurus | reverse complement strand
CTCTCTCTCTCTCTCTCTCTCTCTCTCTCTCTGTCTCTCTCTCTCTCTCTGTCTCTCTCTTTCTCTCTCTCTCTCTCTCTCTCTTTGTCTCTCTCTTTCTCTCTCCTTTGTGACTGAGATGCTGTGGTGATGCTGATGCTGAGATGATGCTGAGATGCTTTTCGTCTCACAGTTGTTTGTGGAATATTTAGGAGAGAAGAAATGTCAGTGGTAACATCCTCGAGCTCTTTAGAACGAGCCATTCTTTCACTGTTAGTGAAGGCAGACAGGATGGCCAGCTGCTTGATCAACTTCATCTGTGAGTGGGATTCATGCTCTTAATCAAGAACCATCAAATAAGCAGTGAGTGTTTGACAATCAGATATTACAGAACCAGAGTTTAACTCGTATTCCTCAAAAGCCAATTCACAATTCAACAAGAAATGGCCATGGTGAAGTGTGACGTCCTGGACTCTTCTGTCTCTTGGATATTATTCAGCTTTGCAGGTGGGCTGTAGTGGAGCCTGTTGAATTTTTAAAAGGTCAGTCCCAGAGCTCCTCACAGCTCTGCTTGGTTCTGCTCAGATGGGCACTGTGAGGACAAAAAAGCCCTGATCCATCAGGTCCATAGTGATTTGCAAGCCCTGAAGCAGCCACTGCAGATTCTTCCTCCAAAGCCGTGTTCTGGCCTGCAATCACTGCGCTAATGCTAACTTGCTAACGCTGATAATGTAGCTTTTTTACACACCGGCTCTCGCCTACTGGCTGATAATTAGCTTTTTATTAGTCATTCATTGAAGTGGACATTGCGGTAACAATCATCGCTTAGCGAGCCTACACATCCTGAGGCTTCAGATTCGGCTCTGCCCGACCCAGAATGTGTCAAGGCGGGAAAAAAAGATCTAGTTTCTATAAACACGCACACAAGCTCAAAATCAATTCATAGCAGCGCACAATGAGCGCTCAGCAGCGGTACGCGAGTACACAGCGAGTTAATTGGCTCTGTCAAAGAATGGAAACATGTTTTACGCTATTTAATCTGAAAATAGAATAAATACACTTGGCATGCTCATTATCGCTAATCCTGAGAGGCCAAAATGTGTGTGTGAGGGTGTGTGTGCATGTGTGGCTGCAGTGGGATGCAGACAGTTGGCAGGCGGGTGTGCGGTGCAGCTCCTTAACAAGCCTCACACACACATACACACACCATGCTGTAACCCCACACACTGCGGGTCAGTGACCTGTATATATTAGGAGCTGTGTGAATGCAAATCATGTTTTTTTACCCCACACACACACACACACACAGCAGTAGCCGTACACCAAGGAGCAGTTACACCAGCTAGACCTGTAATCCTTAGGGGAACACACCATCTAGTGCGCCTGAGCGTGAAGTGTATTGGCAACGTAGCACTATTTCAAGCTGCTTCTGTGTGTGTGTGTGTGTGTGTGTGTGTGTGTGTGCTCATTATCATGCGTTGTGTTGTCTGTGTGTGTGCGTTTAGTAACTGTGACCAGAACACTCATGTGTGAGCTGAGGTGCGGCTGAGGTGTGGAAATGCTGCAAGTGGGCGCTGGACAAATACACAACCAGCAGAATTAGTCATCATCACCAGCCTCATGAACTCCAACCGTACCCGCACGCCCACACAGGTAGGCATCAGATTATTGGACGAGGGTTTCTAAACGCTGACAGAGCTCACACAGATTCCCGCTTTAGAGATCAGGACCTTTAGTATCCAGTTTGGTTCAGCATGTGAAATGTACTGCATGTTCTCCAGTTCCTATACTCACATCGTCCCATTTCACAAGGTTCTGTGTAGGCAGGATCCTAAGTGCCCAGGGTTACATGTTCACAGGGTCCAATGTTATCAGGGTCCTGTGTTCATAGAGTGCTATGTTGCCTGAGTCCTATTCCAGGATTCTAAGTTCCCTTGGGTTCTATGTTCATGGGGTTGTATATAATCAGGGTCCAATCTTCCAGTGTCCTGTATTCTCAGGTTCTGTGTTCCCAAGGTTTATATGTTTCTAGGGTCCTATTTTCTAGAATCCCAAATTTCAAGAGTTCTATGTTCCCAGCATCATGTGTCCCAGGCTCCTATGTTCTCAGGGTTCTATGTTCACATGATCCCACATTCTCAGGGCCCTATGTTTTCAGGGCTGTATGTACCCAGGAGGGTATTTTCACGGGGTTCTATTTTCCCAGGGTCCTTTGTTATAGGATCTTATGTTCCCTGGGGTTCTATGCTACAGGATTCTATGTTCCCTGAGGTTCTATGTTCATGGGGTTGTATACACCCAGGGTCCAATGTTCCAATGTCTTATTTTCGGAGGTTCCTATGTTTCCAGGGTTCTATGTGCCCATGTTTATATGTTGCTAGGGTCCTATTTTCTAGAATCCCAAGTTGCAAGGGTTCTGTGTTCCCAGCATCATCTGTTCTCAGGGTCCCATGTTCACAGGGACTTATGTTCCCATTGTTCTATGTCCCTTGTGTACACAAGACCTTTAGTTTTTTGCTCATTATGTGTCATGTGCATAGTTATATGAGAATATAATGACCAGCCCTGGTTTGGAATGAGCTTGGCCTTGATGACGAGGTTGCTGCACATATAAATATGGTCATCATGGCCAGAGGACATCATTTGACTGATGATAGAAAGGGTGGCAGCATCTCAGAAACCGCTAACACAGCTAACTCTGTGGGATGTTTTAGAGCCGCTGTAGTGATGATGTACTGAGAATGAACTTCTCCAACAGCTTAACAGTGGTGCCACACAGACCATTGATGCCAGCCAGGAACAACAACTCCGACGAGTGTTACAGAGCAATGGACACCCCACCGTGGAGCCGTTAACCTCTGTAATGAACATACTGAGGAGAGTGTGAGAGATCACCGGTGTTGTGTATAAGGTAAGACTCTGGGAACATGGATTCTTCTCCTCTGATGATGTGCAAGTACAAAGAACATCGTACCATATACGATAACAGCACATCCAGTTAATGCCTCTTTGAGGAACCTTTAAGGTGAGTTGCCTTGGAATCTTCAGTCATTTTTAAGCATGTCCAGCCTTCACAAAGCTCTAAAGCATCAATTTGTTTACACCCACCCACCCCAATACCCCCACCCCCGGCCTGCCGCTCACCGGCCTCACATATGCACACACTCAGGCTGTTTGGCAGCGTGTTAGTCTTGCAGCGCAGTGGATGGGATGTGCTGTCAGGTCTTGTCTGGAGGCTGTGTGTGTGTGTGTGTGTGTGTGTGTGTGTGTGTGTGTGTATTCCCTGCCACGGAGACTAAATAAGAGTTTAATTCTGTTAACAGGCTGTTCTCGCCGCGCTCCGCTCCTCCACGGCCGGGCTCCTGGGCTGACAGGCTGCGCATGCAGGTCCACCGAGGAGCCTGCGCTGCTGGGAGCTAAATAAAAAATCAATGAGGAGGAGGCTCACTGCTTAGGCTGGAGTTTAGCAGTGTTTTTTACTTTGCTCTCCCCAGACCAGGGCTGGGGAAACCGCCATTGATTTTCTCTTTCCCCCCATCGCACCCTGGTTCTCTTTCAATAAATATCAGTTGCAGAGAGAGAGAGAGAGAGAGAGAGAGAGAGAGAGAGAGTGTGTGTGTGTGTGTGTGTGTGTGTGTGTGTGTGTGTGTGTGTGTGTGTGTGTAAAAATGCTACAATATCAGGACCAACAGTATAATCCTCCACCTTTTACTGAAGGTGTTATGTTATGAAGATATTCAAAAACGCCCTTTAGAGTTTAAGATTAGGATTAGCTCCAGGCTCGATTCATATTACATATATAATCATACATAAATAATTTAATTCACTGTAATTAATTCATTATTAATTACATAATTCTTAAAAGTCACATAATTAAATGTAAAGTGACACATTTCAAGCCTTTTGTTTGTTTTAATGTTGGCCATTCAAACCCAGTACTATGATGGTCAGTAGTAGTGTTGGCACTGTGGGCATCTGCAGGGCATCTCCGTAAAGCTTGAGAGCAGATGGAAGCAGGAAGTGCTCTAAAATCTCCTGGTAGATGCTGTGTTGACTTTGGACTAAACACAAACTAAACACTGGACTTCAGACTCTCTCAGGCTCACTGAGCACTAACAGTCCAGTTCTGGTTCTGCTTAGTCCATAAAGACTAAGTGATGTTCTCTCTGGTTCAGGAGTGTTGATATTAGGTAGGGTGGACCAGATCTGAGATGATGAAAAAGGACACCTCAGCAGGGTTGTTTTTTATTTTTTCATTTTTTGGTGCTTGAACATAAGTTGTATTATTATTATTATTATTATTATTATTATTATTATTAATTATTAATTATTAATAAGTATTGACAAATTATGATATAGATTTTATTAATAATTACTACTTACTATTAATCCAGTACTAATAAATATTACATATATTATGCATGATAAAATAATACAATTAATATTAATCATTAATAAAATATTAATACATTATTACATATTATAAAAATAATAAACTGTTAAAAGCATGTAGCATGAAATTATCACCCAATCCTTTTCAGTCAACTTCACTTCAGCTCATTGTCACCAGTGTTACACATTTGTTTGGACTGTATGGTCAATAATCCTCATTTACACATAATTATACCTCGTTTATGAGCAAAAATAAGCAGAAATTCTGAATTATTTTGATAATAGTTACACTTAGAGGCATATAAATAGATGGCTTATCACAGACTGGTAGTCACACAGAGATTCAAATGTTAATGTTAATGAATTTTATTATTAAACCTCTGATAGTAAAATACGTCTAAGTGACGTGACACAGACAGAACAAACACTCAACATGTAAACAACTTACAGATGAAAACGGACGCTGTATGAGGGAGTGACAGCAGCGACGGCCAATCACGTTAGCAAGAAACGACAGAGCCAATCGGTGACCTTGTGGGCAGCCTAAAGGGAAACCGGCTTGGATTTCCGCTGGGTCCTAATGCTCACCCAAGTACATTTAATATAGTGTAACATCTCACTCAAGCGAAGCAAACAAAATAGGGGGAGGGCGAGACTAGTTTGTGAACGAAACGCTTCTCGAGTAAAACAAAATCCTGGAAGTTTGTGAAATTCCATGTTCCATGAGCGACATGTTCTTTAAGTCTCAAAAAGAGGACATGTCCGGGTAAAAGAGGACGTCTGGTCAGCCTATATTAGGAATGTGGCAGCTGTGAGAGATACACAGTGTTTATACTGTTATGTGGATGTTTGCTTTTGAACACAGCAGCTGTTGATAATGAACGGATCAGCAGAGATAGTCCAAACCTGCTTAGAACCGTAACCTGGCATTGCTTTCCTTAAGAGTATGTAAGGCCCAGTCCTGACACTGTATAAAAACATACCTGCGTGTGTGTGTGTGTGTGTGTGTGTATCTCAGGTGTGGAGGACTCCAGCCCAGTGAACGTCTCAGAAACTTGAAGATTTCATGCCCTTCTCTGTATTCCAGCTCTGTAATCTGCAGCTTTTGGTAAGCTGTTTGTGAAATAGTGCATCACGCCTTGCACCATGTGGCTCATCGAGCGCATTTTCCATTCTTTCAGTTCCACTCAATGTGCTTACGCTATTCTCTGTACATTCGCTGACAATGAACGTGCGGCCATGTTTTATTTAACCCTCCCCTCAGATCAATAATGCACTGAGGAGCACGGTCCTGGAGAGAAGGAGAAAAAGGAGGGGAGTGAGGGAGCAAGAGATGGAGAGAGGTTAACTATCAGCCGAGCTGTGCATACATCCTTTGAATGCGGAGTTCTGTGAGCAAAGGCAGAAAATTGCCTTTCTACTCGCAGCGGGCCTTATTTCATCATCCCTCCATTTACATACAGTACAACACGCCTCTGCCGAGCCCGGCGCAGGAGAGAGAATGAATGGTAACAGGGGTGATGAAGAACAAATGGCATTGCCCCACCCTTGCTTAGATTTAAGGATGAGCGGAGCAGTGAGGGGCCTCCCGGAGACACACAGAAAGGTTAGCGGGCTCCCATCTGTCAGCGTGGGGCTCAGGCCCCGGCGCAGACCCGGTTCAGCCGAGCCAGCCGTTGGGGGACGGGGCGTGAGAGCAGAGGGAGCAGCCACTGGGGAGACGCATACACACATTATTCTGAGAGCAGGGTTAATACATGCAGAGAAAACTCGCCTATTATCTTTTAATAACTAATCCTTGAACTCAGAGCCACTTTCGCTTTTTCCTTCCAAAGCAAATTCCGTCTCATTAGCCGTATAAATATAGCAATAATACTGTTAACCCACTGTTATCATACAGTATATGGACAAAAGGACTGAGACATGGGTGCATTCACTGTTTTGGGGCATTAAAAATGGAGTTTAATGAAAAATAGAGTTTATTTTGCTTTTTTGATGCTGGGGTGCTTTATACCCCCTTTAGCCTGGCATTACACAAGGTGCCAAAAGGGTCATGTTCAGTTCTGTTCTATTGTCAGTACTTCTCTACAGGGACTAGACAAGCTCTGCATTTCTACTTAAAGTATCTGAATGCACTCATTAGAAGGGGTGTCCACAAACTTTTGGACACATAGTAACTTAGAGAATGCTATGCATTGCCTCTAAAGCACTACTTCATTTTTGATGTGTCCTTTGGTGTGACTTAATGAAATAACATACAGTTGGTGTGACTCTTCTTCCATCCATCCATCCATTCATTCATCTTCTACACCACTTAATCCTGGTCAGGGTCATGGTGAGTGCCCCTACCCCTTCACTGGGCACTTGGCAAGGCTTTCTACTATTCTAGCTACAACTAGGACAGCGCCAATCCACCACTGACCACAGACAGACAGACACTCACATCAGGACAGTTTAGAGTACTCAATTCACCTGAACTCCATGTTTGTTTCCAGAACCTGGAAACTCGGCCCAGATGTGGACTTGATTTATCTTCATTAGGACACTTCAATGTTTTTTTATTAATATGTTAAATATCTGCCCACCTGAGGCATGTAAAGCAGTCACACAAAAGGACAATGTCAGTGGTCTAAAAACAGTGAAATATTAACAAATATGAGACTCAAACTCAATGAGGACCTTCAATGAGGTCCTTCAACTAATGAAAGCTGTCCGTGGAATTGCCTTTTGTAAAATCAGCATATGAGGTCACACCACAGGACTGGAGATACGCGGATGATATAAATGATCAGCTTTTACTAACGTAGACAATCGTAACCTCATGAGATATTTATCAGCATTTGTATACTTTTCTCTGCCCTGCGCCCAGTGAGGGGGTAGGGGACTAACCGCGACCCTGATAAGGATTAAGCAGGAGTGATAATGGATGGATGGAGGTATACGTTTCTTTTTAATTTATAAAAATTATAATTTATTGAGGCAAGATTGAGACAGTCACAATGTAGAGATTCGGCTCAAAAATAATAAAAATCAGTTTTTTTAACCATTTAAATTATGTTAATTATGTTCATGTTTATTGTGTGGAATTGCAAAGATGTCATATTTATGTGTACAAAGTAAACATGAGGATTAATCTGAAAATCTAAAGGAATAATGGTGGCTAAACTAGCCTAAATTTGGTGAATGTTCTTATTGGATACTATATAGATGTCTCGTTTTACAGAATGAATGTTATTGTGAAAAGGGAGGAGTGGGGATGGATGCAGGGTGTAACAAATATCTGTATTTACAAACTATTGACTATGAACACCAACTGTGACTATAACTCAAAAACTTAACGTGAAAGTGGTAATACAAACTCATAGAGACAATACACTGACTGACCAGCACTGTGAGCCAGTGAGGGAACGTTTACGCCAAACATTATGATGTGGGATGGGGAACCAGGGCTGTGAAATAACGAGACACAGGTGAGCACAATGGATGGTGGCTAAGGTTAACAGACTGTTGTGGTGTATGATGTTTGGAGTTTACTTAGGAACTGTGATGACCCTCAGTATGAAATACCCAAAAACAGCTCAGTGTGGGGCTGTAATGCCACATGTAAATGGTAACACTTTGGTTTTCCTGTTAAAAAAGTAAAACAACGCAAAGACGTCGATGGATTCAATGACTCAAGATCAATGTTGAGAAACCACCACTGAGCTTTAGCAACCATGAGGCTGGGTAAAGACTGCCAACCTACCCAACATAACTGACATTACAGAACACAGTCAACGTAATCTGTTATTAATTATTCAGATAGAACGTTTCCTGAGTGTTTACTTTGGCCGTGAAGTCGTTAGTGATCTGTATGCACCTCAGAGAGCGTTATCCTCTGGATGGAAGGTTTATTATTGTTATGATGTCAAGTAAATGAACTTAATATGTTCTGATTGTCAACATTCTGACTAATTCTGACTTAATTACCATATAAATAATCATGATTAACTTTTTTTACCCAATTTTGCCCCAATGTAGTGGTAACAAATCAAGCCACCCATCCACTAGGACTCTGTAATCACTGTAATGTCTCTGACTCTAGGAGAGGAAAGACTAGCACAGGCCTCCTCTAACCCTAACCCTAACCCTAACCCTCCTCTTTTCAAGCTGCTGCTGATATATCCTCTCTGGGCAACACGCTCGGAGGAAAGCGCAGGATCCCCAGCTCTGATGGATCGGCTGGTACACACCTGTGTGATGCCGACATCATCTTGTTCCATGTGGCCAAAGAAACTGACCAGCTGTCCTGTCTGTCTATACTATAAACTGTATATAAGAGCTGGACAGTGCGCTTCTGTTTACTCTTATTGTGATGTTTTGAAGCTGAAATTTCTTGTGTATTAGATTCCAACAAGAGCAATAACAGCAGAGACAAAAGGCCAGGAAACACGACCACTGAAACTCTGCCCATCCTGCTGATGTGATGGCCAATTTGTATATCTGTTAGTACAACTTACTGCTGAACAAGACATCACTTCTCTTCAAAAAAGTCATTAAAGTCATTAAATCTTATTAACAAAGTGACAGAATGTAAAATAAGCCACGTTGTAGTTGTAGTTTTAGCTGCTGTGACAAATGCGAGTCCAGAACCATCAGAATTATCTGCCAATCAACTCAACCAAGCTCTCAATCACCTCATCACCACACACCTTTAAATATCGCTAAACAACTTCTGTAAATCTCATTTATCATAAAGAAAAATACTGGAGAGCTGTTTTAATAGGTACAGCTTGTAGAATTAACTGACAAAAATGACTGAATGAGGAAACTCATTTCAAAGTTTATTGTAGCTCCCATTCAATAAAACGGTTTGAGTGGGGTTTAAAATTGTCCTGCAACCAGCCACTGGAGAGCATCAGAAACATTATTGTTTTTTTTATTTATTTACATTTATTTACATTAATGTAACTGATGAAAAATTAAAGTTAGCGTGAAAGAGAGTATCTGTGGAACATGACTGATTATTTAAATAATGTTGATTAAGTGATAATCGAGATTCTCCTTCTGTTCAGTTCAGTCCTACACTGTTCTGTTCATATTGTTTTCTCTTCAGCCGGGTCTGTAATAAAGCCTCTGCACTATGAACCCCTCTCTAATCCCAATTCTCCACCATGGGGTCTCCACCTGTCAAGGTGTGAAATGAAGAAGTTTAGGGGCTGCTTCTGTGCTGATCAAAGCTTTGGCTTATAGCTCCTGATAACCTGCTTTGCCACTCAAATTCGACATTTTTTCTGAAGCTTCTCCAGCGACGGGGCCTCCGCAGCTCAGGGGATCGAGCGAGGGAGAGCCGATCCGCCGGAGAATTCGCACAAACGGAGACGAGGAGTTTAAAGGCCGCCCTTTTTGATATTTTTAGGCCTCGTTTGTGAATTTTAGAGCAGAACGGATCTCGCTCGTTTGCCGGTGGAGGCTGTACTGAGTATTCAGCGTTTAACTTTTTCCTTTTGTGTTTGTTCCTCAGCGCTGGTAGCCTCGCTAAGTCGCAGTTTGCCACGTTGTTTTCCTTCTGCCTGCAACCGCAGCCTCGTTTACCGCGATAATTTTAGCGTGTTAGCATTTTGTTCGCGAAAAGTCTCCGTAACATCAAGCAGGTGTGATATCACTTCAAGCTGTCAGTCTTTATTTTGCTAACGACCCCCAAACACTGCTAAATAATTGAGAACGCTGGAAAAAAATGGTGTTAGTGGAGCTTAAATCTAGATATGTTCATGTGAGTCATGTCTGCCAGGTCTTCATCTGCAGGTCCGTAGAGACGATGATGTTTCCCTGACGGATCTGAAAAGTTTTGTCTTTATAGACATGAACCAGACCCTAGAACTACACAATGTGTCCAAAAGTTTGTGGACACCCCTTCTAATGAATGCATTCAGCTGACACAGATGTACACAGCTGGTCTAGTCTCTGTAGATAAGCTCTGTCTATAGAATATGACTCAGTATGAGCCACATTGGCACCAGTCATGGGCTTGAGGGGTGTAAGTCCCCCCAGTACTGAGCCAGTAGAACTGGAGGGATGATGCTCCATCCAGTACTGTTGGGATGTTGTTGGGGATGATCACCTAACATCCTGACCTCACTCGCTGAATCCTAGAGAGACGAAAGCAGGATCAGCTTTAATAGTTTTGATTTGGAAAGAAACAATGCATGAGCTGGTGTCCCAATACTTTTGTCCTTAGGAAATTAGAATTAAATGCATGGCCGATGCATATTCATAATATCCACTGATGATTTTGTCCTGAGGGGAGAATCCGAGCCGAATCAATTTGGGCTTGAATAAATGTTGAAGTGCTGAAATGTCAGTCTTCACACTAACAAACCCTCGTCGATACCCTACAGCCCCATGACACCTCGCTCGCCTTCGATAAATCTTTACCAACCGAGGGAGCTGCTGATTCAACCCACAGCTTTGCCTCGCAACTTTTAATCTATGCCATGCCAGCCTTGGTGTGCGCCCGAGGAGGACGGCGTGCGTTCCCCAGATTGGCGGAAATGGAGGAAAATGTCGAATCTGGCAGGAGGAGTGAGAAGGAGAGAGGTACAAAGAGGAGGGGTACAAGGACGAGGAGCATTAAGAAAAAGAGGAGAGCACGGGGCAAGGGTCATAGATGAGGGCCCAGAAAGAGGCGCAGAGAGAAAGGAGGGGAAAGGTGCAGCCAGAGAGGAGGGGGAGCAGGAGGAGAGAAGAAAAGAAGTGGAGTGAGGGTCTCGGCCCTGTGTAGAGTGGGGGCATTCAAACGGAGGGACCGAGAGCCAGGATTGTCTCAGCGCTGCAGTGGGAGGCAGAACGAGACGTCAGACAGCAGCACTCTGAAGAGGAAAGAGACGAGGAGAAAACTTCAGGCTTTGAATTGCAGGCTCTTTTTACCTGCTGTGGTATTTACGTGTGTGTGTGTGTGTGTGTGTGTGTGTGTGTGTGTGAGGGGGGTGGGGGGTGTATATATGTGTGGATGTGGGGTAAGGTGTCAGGCCAACCCCCATGGCTTCTGCATCCCTAGCACACAAACACACACACACACACACACTACAGTGACACTCACAGATCATCGTAATGAGCTGTAGTCACCACAGAAGGTCAGAGGTCAAAGCTATTATACAGCATCTCCCCATTAAAAAGAGTGCAGCTCAGCCAGGCCAGCCGGGCGCTGACCACAATTAGGAGCAGATATCACTGCTCAGACACAGTGTAATTAACATAAAAAGCAGTAGAGACACAGTAAAGACATGTAAATATGATATATATAGATACACTGCATATGTACTTTACTGTATATGTACAGAGTTCTGTGCACAAGTGTGTGAGTAAATGATCATGTGTTTATTAGTAGCGTCTTTGGGTTTTGATGGCTCTGTATCTCTTCACTGATGGTAAAAGACTGTAACCTGGATGGTGTTACTGATGTTGCTCGACTTCTGAAGAAAGAGTGTACGCTGTATTCTTTGGGAGACACAATCTTCTGCATTGTTTTCACCACCCTGGTCCTTCTCAGCTGGCATACCAAAATAAATATGACAAAATATTTTAATAATTAGGATCAGTTTGATAATTACAGCAGAAAACTGCTGATGATACATTAGCACCTTATTTTGTAGTTAATTGGCCACCTATCAAAAAAAAAAAGTAATGAAGTAATTTAAGTTTTTTTTGTTATTTTGGGCAGCTGTGGCCTGGACTGGTGGTTAGAGATCTGATAATAATAATAATAATAATAATAATAATAATAATAATAATAATAAGTTATATAAAGCCTTTCTCAAACCCAAGAATGCTTCTCAAAGTTAGAGGGAGAGGCAAGAAATAACAAATGAAGAGAAGAGTGAAAATGTAGAGAGAATAGAGAGGTCTCTGAGTGATTGAGGTACGAGGTTCCATATTTTGGGGATCATGACACTGAAAGATCTGCCCCCCCCCCAGTGTGCAGTTTGAACTTTGGTGCATTTAACTGAGGAGAATTAGAGGACCTAAGAGTTCGGGAAGGGCAGTAAGGATGCAGGAGCTAAACAGGATGGAGCTAGACTGTGGACAGATGTGTAAGTTAATAGCAGGAGTTTAAACTGAATGTGAAGTGGAACAGAAGTCGGTGTAACTGAAACAGAATCAGGCTAATATGAGATTTTTTTTTTTGGAGCAAGAGATTAATCTGGTCATGTGACCAGAAGATTGCCAATTCAATCCCTGAGCAGGTCCTGACTGAACTGCCCTTGAGCAATCACCTAACCCCCAAATGCTCCCCTGGCACCATAGATAGGGCTGCCCGCCGCTTCGGTATACCGACATCAGTACCAATATACCGACTTCAGTACCAATATACCGACTTCAGTACCAATATACCAACTTCAGTACCAATATACCGACTTCAGTACCAATATACCGACTTCAGTACCAATATACCAACTTCAGTACCAATATACCGACTTCAGTACCAATATAC
>BRDA01075029.1:0-36044 GCA_036984385.1 Crenuchus spilurus | reverse complement strand
TTACATTGGACATTGCCGCTGTATTTCCATTCTTGGCCAATCATCGCCGCTCTATTTTTTGCCTGTCTTCTAAACCAATCAGCTCCGCCCATGCATCCCTTTCACCTGATTGGTGAAACAGTCCCTTGTCTTATCAAACTAACTGCAAGCTGTCGCCTTTAGTTTGCTCAGACGTTTCGTTTGTTACTGCACGGCTGTTAAACAATGGCAAATAAAGCAGTGTGTGTTCTTAAAGGGACTGGAGAGGTGACTGGCACAGTTCATTTTGAGCAGCAGGTAAATATTTAAATGTTTGTTTAAATTCGTATGAGCAACAATGCTAACTTTGCTAATGTCCCTTCAGACACAAGTCTATGCTTTTTTAGTTAGTCACGGGAGTTAGCTTCATGCTTTTATATGAATCAGGAACGTGTTTTATGTGTTTAACCACATAGCTTTTGTATTACAATTTTTAATGTAGGCAAATAAATTATTAAATGTCGCTAGCGCTAGGTTAGCTAATCTCAGCTTGTGCTTTGCTGACTAGCTGTTCAGTAACGTTCGGCTGTACAGCACGCAGCCACATTTTAGGCTTTTCGTGTCTAGCGATAACGTGAAACATCACGTTTTGAACAAAGAATTGTGAAATATTTTGTTAAATTCAATTTATGGACGTGGATATGTAACTTAACCTGGTTCAGTATAATGTTAGCTAGCTGCGGTGGTCTAGTCATTTTGCAGGGCAATATCCAACAAGTTAATGGATAGTTGCAACGAAAAGTGGGTAAAAGGGCTTAACCTTGGCTAGTTTGTTACGTGTGCTGCTCTAAGTTCATAGTTTTTGCTGAGTCATACAGCTCCTACAGTTTGGCGAGTAACGTTACGCCACTTAAGTAACGTACTATTTAAATGTCGCAAATTCTGTCCTAGTGTTAAACTCTTAAGAAATGCTATTTCATTATTGTAGATGTCATGATGTCATAGCGCACATCACCGAGCTTTAAAACTACTTTTCATTGTGGTGAATTTTCTACAGGTTTGGAGCTTTAGAGCTCACTTTTTGTTAGGCAGTCATTGTTGGACTGGTTGTTTCACACTTGGCATTTGTAAGGGCTTTTTTTTGTTGTTGTTGCTAAATGTGAGAAAAATACTGTTGCCTTTCAGGGCGACGGTCCAGTAAAGGTTACAGGAAGTATCAGTGGTCTCACCCCAGGCCTGCATGGATTTCATGTCCATGCTTTTGGAGACAACACAAATGGTGTGCTTGTGGTTTTTTTTCACCTCTTCCCTTTGATGTCATTCTTTTAATTTTTAACTATGATGTTCATTAAAGTCTACATTTA
The DNA here is from genome assembly GCA_036984385.1 of Crenuchus spilurus. Lineage (NCBI taxonomy): Eukaryota > Metazoa > Chordata > Actinopteri > Characiformes > Crenuchidae > Crenuchus > Crenuchus spilurus. The sequence continues at coordinate 34,722 of BRDA01075029.1, read as the reverse complement.
TCTGTTAGATAGATAGATAGATAGATATTCTTAATAGCTTCTCTTGTTGTTTTCTGTTAGGCTGCATCAGTGCAGGACCACACTACAACCCCCATGACCAAAACCATGGTGGACCTAATGATAAAGTCAGGTATGTTTGGTTTTTATTGAGTATATTGGGATTGAATCGATTGTCTCCCCAAAAAAAGCATTTTTGTTTCTATCTAGTATCGGTTATCACTGAAAGCAAATGTTTCTGTTGTCAATTTTGTGGTTCATTCCATCTGTTGCACAAGTCAGGCTTTCATAATTCCCCCCCACTTTATAAAATCAACTCTTCTGTTTAGGATTTCCAGAATGAATTGATGTAGTATGCATTTTGGGTTACTGAAAGGTCTTCACTGTTGCAGTCATGGGGCTTACCAAGTCTGCCTGACTTGACTGGCAGTAAATTCTACTTATCTATGGATTGTTGTGCATTTACTAGTCATTTCACTATTTTGTGAAAAGTGTGACGATTCATTTGTAGCAAGGATTTTAACATGATGGACAAATATATTGATTAAATGTATGGGATAACTGTAAGCTAACACAAAAAGATGTTTATTATGTCTGGTTCATAAAGATTAAATATTTTATTTAGTCCTTGTTTCAAATAATGTGACGACATCCATTAGGATGTGTAAATGTCCTACCATAAGTGCTCTCATCTTAAAACTGTTTCTCATAGGCATGTTGGAGATCTGGGTAATGTGACTGCTGATGCTGATGGTGTTGCCAAAATAAACATTGAGGATAAACAGCTGACACTGACAGAACAGTATTCAATCATTGGGAGGACCATGGTGGTGAGCAAGCAAACCCTGATGGTTTTTTTTTTTTTTTTTTTTTTTCTTCATAGGAAATATTTATATAATATTATCCTGAGGCACAAATCCTGCACACAGTAATGTATCTGGATTTAGAATGAACATGTATATAATAAGCAATTAGTGCAGTGTGCCACATTTTTACATTTTCCCCCTTGCTCAATGCTCTTGAATTGGCAGATTAAATCATTTTGGAATTTTTATTGAGCTAAGCCTAGTTTGTATGAAGTGAAGAGAATTCCACTGGTGCAGAGCATAGAGCATCAGTACTTTATTAATGAATTGAAACATTTACATTCTAGATATTGACACTTTGATCCTAATTACACATGTTTTATTACACTAGTATGTTGTAACCACATGCATGATATCATATTTTGTAGTTAAGGGTTTACTTTTATTCTGATTGCTATGTGGTATATAATATGCAAGTCGGTTCATACCACAATCAGCTGCCTGTCTATTGTGTGGTTGTTGTTGTTGTTGTTTTTTTTTTTTTTTTTTTTTTTCCCCTCTTTCTTTCCCCTCCCCCCACTGTGTTCTTGATATGCAAACAGTTCTTGAAATTGTAATTATGCATTTCATTTATTTCTTTAAACGTTGAGAAAGGCAGCAACTCTAAGTCTTTTGCTGAAATTTGTTTTATATATTGTTTCTGTAGATTGTTTGTAGTTTACTCTGCCAAGCAGTATTAGTCCAAATGGATAATAAGCATTTAGTTTCACCTGGAAACCAGCTGTGTGCATCCTTTGTATATGTGCATTGTACTGTACTGTGTGGGGTTGTTGAATATGGCTTGAAGATTTGGATGCATTTACACTACGATATAATCAGGTTAAAATGCATCTTGGACCTTGTCAAGTGTTTTGAGTGACTGTTTTTAATGCATCTTGTTTGTTTACACCATAGACCGTATTTAAGAACTGAACAGTATTCTTCCACTTACTTCAATTGTAATGTTTGGAAAACAAAAAATGGGCAAAATGGACATCACCCTATTGCTTGCACTTGTTCATTAAATGCAAATTTCATCTCGGCCATGCACATTAACAAAGAGATGGAAGGCAAGGCAGCGCTACTGCTTGAACTGGGCACTACTGCCTAAAACTGCCACATTCCCACCTCTTGGGGGCAATGTGTCTTTTAGTACAAATTACTGCTGAACTCAATATTTGTTTTTATGTGGACAAACAAAACCCATGAAATGACCAGGTGTAAAATGGGGTCTTTGTTTATTGTTTTTCATGTTACAGATTCATGAGAAGGAGGATGACTTGGGTAAAGGTGGTGATCCAGAAAGTCTGAAAACTGGCAATGCTGGTGGTCGTCTGGCCTGTGGCGTTATAGGCATCGCTCAGTGAAGCAGACCTGACCACTCGCACTGTTGTACAACTTGAACAACTCTGCGTTATCAGTGACCAATGCAGTTGCCCTGTCTAGCACTAAACCTGTGGATTGAAAGTTTATTTTTTCCAGAATTTTGAAGAAAAAAAATTTACTTACTCATGCTAAGCAAAGCTATACGTACCTGTTTTGAACTCCTCTGTGTACTTCTGTACCATTTCAATTGTCTTACTTAGAAATTACAAGGCTGCGGCACCAGTGAAATACTTTTTGACAGAATTCTGTTTAGTCCAATAAATGTTGGTGAGTACCACTTGGTCAGAATGTGTGGTGTTTTTTGTGCATTTTTTTTAATATATATTATTAGAAAAATATGTCTAGAAGAAAGTAAAATCCATCACTTGGGTGATCTGAATCTAATAGAGTACGTTTGGATGATCTAAAAGTGGAAAATGGAGCCACATACGGTAACTATTGAAACAAACAGAACGGAAGAACACTTCTATAAACGTGCTAGACTGGTGCCATATACACTCCTGATCAAAATCTTAAGACCAGTTAAAAAATGCAAGAATTAGCATTTTGCACTATTTAATCTTACGAAGGTTCCAAGTAGAGCTTCACAATGCTAAAAGAAGAAATGCGTGCAAGAGACAAACTTTTGAGCAGGGAATTTATTGAAAAAAAAACAATTTAACTGAAATAGGCTGTTCATCAGCTGATCAAGTTTAAGACCATAGCTAAAAAAAAAAACAACCTCAAAACAGAAATCAAAAGTCAAAAAAAAAAAAAAAAGGACTCAGTAATGCGTAGCTCCACCATTCTTGCTGATCACTTCAAATAATTGTTTAGGCATGCTTGACCCAAAAGAGTCATGTTATTCTCCGGGAAGACATCCTTTGTCAGGTGGGCATTGTGAACTGCATTGTCCTGTTGCAAAATCCAGTCATTAGCACACAGACAAGGGTCTTGAGGGATACCTGCTGTAACATCTCTACATAGCCAGCTGCTGTTTGATGCCCCTGCACAACCTGAAACTTCATTGTTCCATGGAAGGAAAAAGCACCCCAAATCATGATTCCCCCCCCCCCACTGTGCTGTGTAGAAAACATCTCGGGTGGGATCTCCTTTTCATGCCAGTAACATTGGAAGCCATCAGGACCATCAAGCTTAATTTTTTTCTCAGAGAATACAACTTTCTTCCACCTTTCAATGTCCCATGTTTGGTGCTCCCTTGCAAAGTCCAAACAGGCAATTTTGTGGCCTTTGAAGACGTTTTTTTGTTTCTGAAGCCCTTCCCTTGCAGATGCCATCTGATGGTTACTGATGGTCAGCACCAGTAATGGCCTTAATTTGGGTAGAGGATCGTCCTGAGTCTTGATGGACAGCCAATTGGAAGTATGGGTACAGAGCCATTATTGTTTTAACTATTATATTTGTGATAACTGCTAGGTGGAGAGCTTTTAACATTTGTTAAAAAAATGTTTAACGTTTTAACATTGTGTCTCCAAGAGAGTGCAAACTGAAAATAAAGGTTAGTTCAGTCTTTTCAGTTCTTTAGTGTATAACAATGTTTTATGTTTGCCTAAATTCATAATTTTCAAACCTAAATTTACAAGGACTTTAAATAGGTATTGGAGCAGTTGTATTTTAATTTACACTATCTGCAAAAACTTATGGATATTTATTTGGCCGAAATAAATTTTGGGTGAAGTTTATGGAAAACATAAAAAGTTCACACTACAGTGATATATTATGAAAGTAGGGCATTTAAGTAGAAGAATGCAATGGTGATTTCCTCATCTCAAATAATTAATTGAAACAAAAGCCAACAACAGTGGTGGGTAAACCCAATCAAAAATGGTCAATGTCTCGATAACATGTCATGTGCCCATGAGAATCAATTACAGCTTGAACAGCTCATGTTGTTCACAAGTTGATTTAATGTCTGCTGAGGGATGGCATCCCACTCTTTTTGAATAGTCATTGAAGTGCTAGGGTACAGAGTTACAAGCCTCTACACATAAGGGCCACATACATAAAAATATAGGAGGGGCTGGACCACTTACTAGAAATTAGGTATATATCCTTAACTTTAGTGTATCAAAGTTAGTAAAATCAATTAAAAGAGGTCAAATATGTTGTATTGTTAAATATAATTAAAGACAAAACTGCCTTCATCACAGCTTTCCATAAATGGATCTTTATTGATTTATTCAGAAAAAGCTTTGGTAGCTCATTCTCAGAACAGATTTCTTCTACAGAAGATTTACAGCACAGAGAAAAACAATAAAGGGGAAAATAGGACGGGTACATTTCAAGCTTGTTATTTAAGTTATTAGGCTTAGCAACACACCTATTAACGTTCGTTTAAAACAGTTTTCAACATTAACAGACTGAACTGGACTTAATAACAGGAGCGCATATAACTTTAGTAAATTATTCTGGTGATTATCAGCTGCGCTGGGTATGTAAATCGGGACATCCAGCTGTGGTGCTGATCCGACGCCACTCGTGCCAAAAATCCGGACAAATGTCACTTGATCAAGGATCAAATCTGCATCAGATGAGATCATCTCACTGCGTGTGTTGTTTTTATTTCGAATGAATTGGGCCCTCAAATTATTTATTAATTCATATTTCAAATATATTGATAATATCAACTGAGGAAATTAACTTTAGTCACAGTCCTCTCAACATATTGGACATTCTGGGGGCCCCCTCTTGGAGGCCCAAAATGGTTTAGTCCGCCCAACAGCGACGAGCGACAAGTGTAATGTCAGTGAGCCTAGATTAATGACCTGGGGGCTACACATGCTCCCAAAAAAAGCAGAAATAAGGATTTCAAAAGAAGAAAGAAAGGGAGGAAAAAGAAAGAAGGCAGAATGAGGGGAGACGGCTGTTGACGGCTTTCTTTCCCAAAGGTGAACCGAGTTTTCTTGTTATGCAAAGTCCAATTAAAGTTAAAGTAGTCCACTCCAGACAGCTGCGGCTGATTTTTGTAGTTATTTGCCAACCAGGCTGCTTGCGGCTGTAAGTATAAAGACAATTATGAGCCGCTAACGTTAGTTAACCAGTTTCAGAAACAAACAGTGGCTCTGGTGCAGCTGGAGCAGCAGAGAGAGAGACAGAGACTAGAGAGAGAGAGAGAGAGAGAGAGAGAGCTGCTGACTGGTAGAATTGCTGCCTAAATGTGAGTTGTTTACCTTAAGTTTAAAGTAAGTTAGTCTTTTGGTTCAGGGCGTGTGCTATACCCTATTGTCTACTAACACAGCAGAGCTAAAAGTGAAACTCTGTGCTGAGACTTAATAAATGATCCACCAGCAATATTTCTGCCATATATATCAACATGTAAATAGCCTATATACAATATACAGCTTAAAACCTTATTTATGCTTTTTTATTTAAATAAATACCCCTTTTTTTTGCTCATGTGCCTCGTTTACTGGCATTTATAGGGGCCCACTGACATGGAGAGTGTACAGGACCCTGAATTTGCTGCTACGCCCCTGACTCTGTGTGTTAACAAGAAAAACGCATATAAGAAAGTGGTGCGCAAAAGCAGGGTAGTGACAGAATTGATGCGCATTATTGATATTTGAAGCATGTGTACCTGCACATGCATGCTTATTAACACACGGGTACTGTGGAATATATGTTATTGTTGTATTCATACTTCCTTAGTGTCGATCGGATTTATACACGTTTGCCCGCTGTGTTGAAGTAATATCCTTGGCAACACCCACTTTTTTGTGGGGTTTTTTTGGCGGCCGCAGGAATTTTTAGAAGTAGCCCAAAAAACGCACTCCGCCAAACTTGAATTTTCACCTTTTTTTCACTTGTCTACACTCAAGCAAAAGTTGAATCGCGGGCCATATTCTATTCTATTTATAAAATTTCTTGCGGGCCAATTAAAAATGGACTGTGGGCCGCAGTTTGGACACCCCTGCTCTACATGGTAACTCAGCTGATCCCATAGGTTTGCTATGGAATTCAGGTCTAGAGACACTGCAGGCCACTCCATTTGTGGTACCCCAGTCTCCAGCAGCTGTTCCCTTGTGATGCAACCTCGATGAGCTGGAGCATTGTTCTCCATGAAGATAAAATTAGGCCTGTTTTGTTCATGCAGAGGCACAAAGACTGGATTAATGATGTTATTCAAGTAGTATGGGCTTGCCACTGTACCACTCATAAAGTGCAGGGCGGTTCTGTATTGACTAGACACACCTGGCCACATTAACACCACCAAAGGACAACAGTGGCCAAAGCATAGAGCTCTCCTTCCCGTATCTAATATCGTTTCTGCTCAGCGTGAATCAACTTTCATCAGCGAACAGCACTTAGTCCCTTATTCAGTATAAATGCTCCCTGGCCTATGAAAGACCATAATGCTTGTCCCTGGTGGTGTGGTCATAGGGTGACCAGATGTCCTGCTTTGTGTGGGAAAGTCACGCATTTTCAATACTTTTCATGCGTCCCGCAAATTGAGACGTTGTCCCGCATTGTTATTGATAGTCAGACTCCAGTTTTTAAAATACGTGTTTTATAATCTGGCATTTCTCAAATGGCTGTGTGGGGAAAGCAGTGAGGGCTGTCATCAGGGGAGGGGGCGGGCTGTTTGATCATGTCAACTGCGGACACAGATTTAAGGGCGCCCACTAACACAAACCACTGCAAATCAGGTCTGAACAACACTGGTGTTGTGCCGAATTCTGACTCCCCGCCAGAATCCGACTCCCCTGTACGCGCATCACACAGCGGTGTGGGCAGAACGAATTGCACTCTGTTTCTGTTGTTTCTGTATTTAAATAACTTCTATTATCATAATTTCTTTCACAGAAAACAGCAGAACATCTCATAAAGCACTAGTTGTGTTATATTTAACAAACGGAAGTCCTAATAAATTCATATTATTAGAACGTTGTTAAAACATAAGACAACTGAGATTCTGCTACAGCTCCTAACATCATCTCGTGTTATTGGTCTAAATTCTGTGATTCACATCTTTTCAGAAGAAATAATGACATTGTACACTTAATACACTGTACATCTTAATGTTCTCTGACCCAGAGCTGAGTTATAAACACATCAAGTGTGCTTACAGAGTTGTGTGACACACACATTATATTATAACAACCTGACCAGAGACACCTGCACTGCAAAAACAAGCTGAATAATCACAGTTCATATCAAAAGCAATGTTTAAGCTTTGATTGGTCAAATATCTTAGTCTATAGATTAAATGCTCAAATCCCTAATTTTATAAAATCACCAGAGTTAAAGGTGCATATTTTTGTGTAATTAAATAAAAAATAAGTCGCTTCTTGCAGGTTTTTGACGTGGTGCTGGCAACATGTTCAAAGAAGTATTTTTGCTTGTTTAAATGTCCTGTTTTTCTATGCTGTTAGATGTAGGCTCCACCCAGGATTATGTGTAAGTAAGATCAAGATCAACCAATTTAGCCAATGTGATTTTTCACACCAATTAACCAATTCATGCAGTGAAACACACACACACTAGTGAACATACTAGGCTGTGAGAATTTGTGCCCGAAGCGGTTGGTAGCCCTTATCCACCGGCGCCCGGGGAGCAGTTAGGGGGTTAAGTGCCTTGCTCAAGGGCACTTCAGTCATGTCCTGTCTGGGGATCGAACCAGCGACCTTCCACTAGGCCATGGCTGCCCCCTAGAAACAAAGTTTCCACTCTGGTGGGACTCGAACCCACAACCTTTGAATGGCCTCAAACCTTATTCTGGAAGTCCAATGCGCTATCCATTGCGCCACAGAGCCCACAAAACCCCACATATGTCAAATGTCTAGGTGTGTAGATGTTACCCTCATTTTATAAAATAAAGTATTTTATTGTAGCTTCTTCACAGGGGATTTTTTAAATTTTTGTTTTATTTTTTTTTATTTGCAGTCTGTTATGTGCCAAGTTATTTTAGACTACCTCGATGCATTGGTGTCCCACATTGTCCCACACAAACATAGTCTTTGTCCCACATCCGGTGAATTGGAATCTGGTCACTCGATGTGGTCAGGTACCCTTGCAGGTCGTCTAGCACACCCTGAGTTGTGTGGCATTCATCATCTGATTCCGTAGGGCACTGTTCACTATGAAGTGGACAGCAGTGTGGGATGTGGCCAAAGGACGTCCACTTCTATGCCTTTCTGTGACTCTTCCAGTCTCTCTGTATTGTTACAACCTGCTGATGACACTCTTTGACACTTTAAGCTCAGTGGCTACTTCCGTCTGAGAACATCCTGTTTGAAGCATGCAATGGTGAGGTACTGTTGATCCGTTGTTAGGTGTCATCTTGGTGTCATGATGTCAAAATATGAACAACATGATGAGGAGGATGTTTAAATACAATTGGAACTAGGAATTGTATTGATCGATTCATGAATCAACGTGTTGTGAATTTTGCCTTTAAGCTCCTTGTTAGAGAACAGCAAGTTGTACAATAAGTATGGTACAGTGGCTTAGTGGTTAGCACGTTTGCCTCTCAGTGCTGAGGTCTTGGGTCTGAGTTCCCATCTGAGCGGAGTTTCCATGTTCTCTCCGTGTCTGCGTGGGTTTCCTCCAAAGACTGAGGTTTCCTCCCACAGTCCAAAAACATGGAAATCAGGTGAACTGGCTACTTTAAAAAATTACCCTGGTGTGTGTATGAATGTGTATGTCTGTGTGTGAATGTATGTATGTATGCCCAGATATGGTTGGCACTCTGTCCTGGGTGATCCCTATAGTGCTTGATGCAGTCCTCCAGGTGGACGGTCGCTTCCAGTTGGAGTACGCTGTGTGTGACTGGCTGCCGCTTCTTGCCGGAGTGTGTGTATATGAAGTGTGTTGATTGTAAAGCATTCTTGGGTGTCTAGAAAGGCGCTATGTAAGTATAATGTGTATCATGTATGTGTACTGAAACATTGAACAGTTGGACATGTGCATTCAAAAATTTAGAGAAGGTCACATTAAGTTCACCTATAAAGGTTAGAGTGCAGTTTAGGTTCCAGTTTATGGAAGTATGGAAGCCTATTCTTGACACTTAAAAGTCCAGCACCTAATTGTTATTTTCATTATTAAGTTAATAGTTGACATTTTTTGAGACACTAAGTCAATATTTTTAGGACTAAAGTCACTATTTTTGAGATACTCAGGCATCTTTTAAATACTAAGTCATGATTTTGAGATACTAAGTAAGTCATTTTGAAAAACCAAGCTGTTAGTTTGAGATACTAATTCATTATTTTGAGTCAGTTTACTTAATTTTTTAATTGAATGGATTCCACACCAGTCTCTACCAAGGTCAATCTGTTTGTTTCATTTGCTAAGATTTTAGTACCATTAGATAAACAATTATTGCTTGTTTTGTATTTTCATGCAACATGTCAATGAACTGATCCTATTTCTATTTAGTTCAAAGTCCTGCTTCTTGTGGATTCTCCATTCCCAGAAATCCAATCAGGGCAACAGGGAACTCATTACCCATATGTTCGATGGTTTTAGATGAATCATAAGTACGCATTATATGAATCAGTTTCTAATAAGATGACAGTCACAGACTGACAGTCCTGTTTATTTGAAGTTTGCAGGACTGAATTACAGGAGACTTGCCTACGTAGCTTAAAAACGTATTTGTAATTGCATGAGCTGTCCACTAGGAGGTGAACTTTTCACATATTTAAAATAGAGTTATAAGTTTGTACCATAATTCTTATACAATTATTCTATTATTCTATTATTATTATTATTATTATTATTATTATTATTACTATTTGAACACTTGAGAAGATCTGACCTGTACTTCAGATAATTCAGAGGTAATGTTTGTGTACTGTCTTTATATTGACTGGGCCTTGTGTGTTATTGTTTATTCTGATTTTACATTTCATACTGGCAAAAATAAAACACTCCTGTGATAAATAACAAAGCTTATCATTGGCAGTAGTTTCTGATTCTATGGTGCCCCTCTGCTGAAAATATGTAGCCTTTGCTGGCAAATTGAAGTCATCAGTTTTCCTATGAATATGATTTGAAGTTGGGTGGCCATGCTATTGACATCTGACTTTATATTTGATACTACTATTAAACAGCTGCGCCCACTGCTAGCCAGCTCGCACAGATGGCTAGTGTATTCCTGTTGAAATTACATGCTCCAAAACCCTTTCCTCTAATAAAGGGGCAGACTCCCTCATGAAGAAACTTGGCATTTTCAGTTTCCTCCCAACAGGAAATCATGTTCCTATGTTTTTTAGAGGCTAAATCCCCAGAGATAGCAACAATTTGCACATGACTGTGTTTTCCTGTCATTCAAAACCAGCAAGTCATAGAGGGTAAAATCATATATATATAATACCGCATTTTTGTATTATGGTCTGGTTTGGAATTTACTTGGTCTTGGACATCACAGAGGCCATGTGATCCCTGACAGATTCCTTGTTGCTCCTGTGTTCATTACAGAGGTTTACTGTTTCTTACTATTTGCAGGAGTCATTGTTCCCCTTCGGCATCAATCGTCTGTGGGGCCCCAATGATATGCCGTTAGGAGGCACTCAATGCACAAGAAGTCCTTTCTCCATACCCCTTCACTACAGTCACTTTCTAGAGAGTTAGCAGAGTTAATTTTGCACTCTGCTACAACTGACTGGTCTGCTCACTTATTTTTATGTGCAGAAAACCTTGTCATCTCTGATGTCGTGGGCCAAGGTAATTCCAAACCAGGTGATATGACTGGGTATATAAAATAGTGCAAACTGCAGAAGAGAAGCAATTTTTATAGAGATCAGCAGCTTTCTCCTTGCAACCCTGCCATGCACACCATTGTTGTTCAATGTTCTCTGGATGGTTAACTCATGAAGTTAGCTTTTCTTCCTTTGTGATCTCAAGGACTATTACATGCCTTGCTCTTGGCAGGATCGTTGTTGTTCAGCCACTCCTGGGGAAGCTAATAATGATCTTGAATTTACTCCATTTGCACACAGTATTTCTGACTGTGGATTGGTGGAGCTCAGACTCTTTAGAGATGGTTTTGTAACCTTTTCCATCCTGATGAGCATCAACAACTCTTTTTCTGAGGTCATCAGAAATCTTCACTGTTCATGCCAAGACACACTTCCACAAATGTGTAGTGAAGATTAGACTTTGTTAGATTTCTGTTCTTTAAAGAAAAGAGGACACCCACTCACACCTGATTGTCATCTCATTGATTGATAACACCTGAACTTGTCCTTCAAATTATCTGCCAATCCTACAGATTCACATAGTTTTGCCACTCACAGACATGTAATATGTTATCGTTTTCCTACATAAATAAATGAGAGTGAGAGAGCATTAATGGTCCTCAAATTTTTGGTCAGAAAAGAATCAAGAAATACGAAAGCTATGCCACAATTTACTCATTACTGCTTGTTGCTGCAGTGAATAATTTTTGGGGGAAACAGGTTAATTCACTTCCATGGTACACAAAGATAAAATCATGAAAAGATGAAAAAATTTGTATAAAATTCTGGCACACCCGATGCGGCTAATCGCAAGTCTGAAAACAAGTTTCTACATAAAGCTAGGATCAGCAGACATCTAAAGAGTTCTACAGTAATCAATCTCTAAAAATACATGAATCTCCAAAAACTAGCAGTACATTTATAGGAGAAAGAAAAAACAACCTGAACATAAAATGTAAGTTAATGTAAAGAGATTCTGTATCAAATTATTTTTATTATTATGCAATGATCACAACACATAAAGGACAGCTGCTGTGTTCAAATGATGTAGAAAAAATATATACTGATGTTATTATAAAATGCATATTACATTATGAAATTGGCCTCAAAACATTACACATTAACATTTGTAAATATATATGTACTGTATTATGAGTTTCATTTTCCATTGTTTTCCCAAAGCTACAGTTTCAGGACCTGAAACTTACTGAAGAATCGTAATCCAGGTCTTCAAATGGACACATTTCCTGAGGCATACACAATCAGTGGAGCATGATGATTCAAAAAGCCGATATAAATAGTCTCAGCAAGGCAGGCTATGAATAATAAAGAACCATCAAATAGATGGAGGAAAGCACAAGCCCACATATCCATAACCCCAAAACTGAGGCCTTGAACAAACTGACAATAGGATATTTAAAAACTAATCCATTGGATCATGGATTAACTGGTTAAATATGAGGTTTGGCTTGAAGCTACAATCACACAGCTCAGGTTGGGGTGCCTTTATTGGGGAAAAAATACAAGTCATATTAACCCATGAATCCAGCATTTTCTTTTACTTCTTTTTTCTCTTTTCTGACTCTTGTAAACCTTATTGTTTGCTTATAGTAGTTAATAAAGTCAAGGAGAATGTTTAACTGCAGTTCAGGCCAAACTGTGTTTTATTGCAGACAAAAGCATGCGTGTTTGTATTATTTTAACATGATTTTAATAATGTTAATTATAATTTTTAATAATGTTCATGACTTTCAGTCACTACTAAGTCCATATACACGTGTCATTAGATGTCAATGTGATATTTCATTAGTGAATTGCTTATGATAACATGGCATTTATGATTGGAAATACACATCGACCCCATTCACACTGATCCCCAGTTAAGCCACATGTGCTTAAACTTAGACCTATGTGAAGCATCTCTGGCTCAAGGATCTGGAAATGATGAGCATGGACATGAGTGGACCCTAATCTGGCTCAAACTATGATTGCTGGTACTGAATCTGTATGAATCTGAATCTCACTGACCTGTTAGTTTTTCTTCCCTCCTATTCTGCACTCATCACCTGTATTAATTACATCTGTTTGAACTTGTTACCTGTATAAAAGACACCTGTCTACACACTCAATCAATCTCACTTCAGGGACAAAATTGTCATTGAAGATGGGTTGTGGCTGGGACAGGTGTTTCTTTATACAGGTAACGAGTTGAAACAGGTGCAACTAATGCAGGTAATGAGTGCAGAATAGGAGGGCTTCTTAAAGAAAAACTAAAAGGTCTGTGAGAGCCGGAGATCTTGGTGGTTGGTAGGTGATCAAATACGTATTTCATGGAATAAAAGGCAAATTATTTTTAAAAAAATCATACAATGTGTTTTTTCTGGATTTTTTTTAGATTCTGTCTCTCACAGTTGAAGTGTACCTATGATACAATTTACAGACCTCTCCACCTCTTTGTAGGCGGGAAAACTTGCCAAATCGGCAGTGTATCAAATACTTATTTTCCTCACTGTATAATGACAATAAAGATTCTTGTATTCTCTTATTAAACTATTAAACTTACTCCAATGCGGTTGTTACAGAATCTCAATAAGCTTAAAAAATATCCACCTTTTTAAATTTCATGAAAGTTTTGCGTCTTGAGCACAAATAGTGAACCTCCTGCATTTCTCAGAAACCCCCTCAGGTCATTACTTAGAAGTTTGCTAATAGTTAGGATAAGTTTGTTCTGGTTGGTTTTGTTGATGCACATTCTTTTCCTCATCTGTTAAACAGTGATTATATACTGCTGGTGGGGGGTGAGCGGGTTTTTTTTTCAACAGCAGCACAGTTAAAATCCCCTGGAGCAATGTGGGGTACTGGAGTACCGCTGATCAACACCCAGCTTACATAACACTCACCCCCCATCACCGTTATGCTTCAGAAAACTTGGGAGGCATCATGTCAGAATGCATTGGCAAGGAGTTCATGTTTAACCCACTTGATTTAACAGAGGAACCAGATAAGTCATCTGTAATAGTACAAAATCTGGTCTGGATTTTCATACTGCAATAATGCACATTAATAACAATAGCACTAAATTAATAACACCAATCATTCAGCATTTACGGCATTTTGCATTATCCAGAGTGACATAAAAAGTGCTTTGTTTCCATTAAGAGAATTCTCAGCTAGTACAGACAGTTTAGAGCCAAAACTACTCTTCAGTTCAGACACTGTTGGATCAAATCTATTACTAATATCTAGAAAGAAGGAAAAATTAAGCTAAGACATTAATTATTGGTGTCTAAATTTTTTTTTTGAGATTTTATTGTATAAGCATCCATTAGGCTAATTGTTAGCTTAATTACCCCCATACTGTAGCTCCACCGCAAACACAAAAAAAACCAAAATTGAGACACTGATCAGTCCTTGGCTGAATCTCTGTATAAGGAGGTACACAGTAAATCTGCCAGTGTTAAATCAAAACTATTAGAGTTAAATTAATACTGAGAGTCACTATATAGACTCTAATAGTGTTGATTTAACACTGGTAGATTTACTGTGAAGGGTCTGAAAACTTGATAAGTTGGCAACGGTGCAGACATTATGCACTTAAACGAGCTAAATTAACACTGAGAGTGTTACATTTTGACACCCTCAGTGTTAATTTAACTCTTACAGTGTTGATTTAACACTGGCAGATTTACTGTGTAAGGGGGTTCAATCAAATATAGCCTGTAGATTTTGAACCATGACAGTCAATAGCATTAGCGTTAAGGTATCAGAGTTGGACTGGTCAGTATTATTCATTGCATTTGATAAATGCTTAGTTGAATGAATGTCTGTCTGTGCATCCAAAGGTGCTGTACACACAATCCAAAGTTATTCAAAAACTGATCCACGCCCTTCCAGAGCATTTCCAGTCCTCGTTTCACTTAGACCTCTTTTTGCAATCTGAGGATGTTTTTGTGCCAATGTAAGATGTCTAGGTCACAGAGGTGAGATGCCATGCATGGCAACTGCGGTGTGAGCCCAGGGTGGGTCAGTGCTCTCTTACAGACAACTGAACCTCCATGACCTGACCTTTCACCCTTGGCATGTGCACCATTCTGCCTGAAACCTCGGAATAGATGGCATGAAAGTGTCTGAGGGCAGTCAGCTGAGAAATCCAGTCTGGAACTTTTACTGCCTGAGAACATTTTTTTCTCCTCTCAGTTGACTGTTTATACCACACACAGTGAATGGAACCAGCTCCATTAAATGTAGGCATGTTTGTATGGAATTTAATGACACTGTTCTTATGAGTGGCAAATGCATTCATAGAAATGATTAAGAACATGTTTTCCTTCTTCTGACAAGTTGCCATTTGAAGTCGTTTTTTTTTTTCCAGCAGCAAAATAGGAATAATCTGTTACTGTCTCTCTACACATACAGCAAACTTGCAATCTTGAAATCGTGAAATCTTTTTTTCTTGTATTTAATTTGTCATGTGTCTGATTTTGCACTGCTCTGCTGTTTACTATTTGACCTATATCTGCCTGCATTTGTGTGTGCGTTCTTTGGACTTATGTGAAATGCAGGTCAAGTGCAATTGGTGACATCTGGACTTGATGTTGGCTTTATTAGATCAGGATGCTACATAAAGTAAAGGAAACCAGTGAAAATGCAAGTCAAAAGGGCTGAGCACAGCAGTAAAGAATGTCAGATTTAATATTTGGATGCTGGATTGTGTTATATGTTCATCCAGCAATGGTAAGCATGGTACCATAAGAGACTTACAGCCGAGCTTCTCTTTGAGTCTTTTCCTTTTTTGAGGGGATCAGTGGCTCATGGCAGCAACTAGGGTTTGAGCTTTGACCTTAACCCAAACCTTCAGAGAGGAACTAAACCTTAGTGCAATCTGACTTCACTCAGTCACTGACCTAGCCATGCTAATTAATAGCTCTTAGTCACTGTAAAAGAATTATCCTGAAATATACATCTTAACTGTAAAAACGCTGCAGTTAAGCTTACATTCTGCTGTTAATTGACATTTTTCAGGTTCATAGAGGTGGATAATACACAATATGGCCAAATGTTTGTGGACACCCCTTCTAATGAATGCATTCAGCTACTTTAAATTGAACTCATTGCTGACAGATGTGCTCACACAGCTTGTCTAGTTCCTGTAGAGAAGTACTGTCAGTAGAATAGGACTCTGGAGCAAGTAATCATGAACCATGCCTAATGCCAGGTGTGGACTATAGGGGTATAAAGCCTCCCAGCACTGGGCTGTGGAGCAGTAGACTCTATCCAGTACTTTGGGGTGAGTTGGGGAGTTGAGAATGAGGTGGGGTGCTGATCATTTAACATTCTGACCTCACTAACACTTTTTTCAATGAATGTAATCAAATCCTCACAAAAATATTCCAAAATGTAGTAGGAATCCTTCCACAGACAACAAAACATACATTCTAATAAAAGCAGATTTAATTGTTTAATACCTTTGATTTTGGAAGAGACATTGTCCCAACATTTCTGCATATAACGTATAATTTATGCCCCATATAGTGGAGCAAAAGCATAACATTTATACATAATATTCCATATAATGTACTTAAGCAGGTTTTGTTAGCTTAGTACTTCTCCGCATATTTTCTAAATTTTACTTCTTATCTTTTATTTCTGTACAAAAAAAATATTTTTTTTGTTTTTTTTTTTGTTTTTTTTTTTACTTTTTTCATTTTAGCCATTCACATATCACTGCTGTAGCATTTTTATAGACAATATAGACAACAGACAATAACACAGTCAGTTCCTATGCTGATAAATGCTGTATTTGAACTTTGTCTGATATTAATGCCTAATCAAGTCCAGTTGCTTCTACACATTAAAAAATAAATTATTAAAAATAAATAAATAAAATGTAAATAAATAAATAATTTAAAATAAATAAATAAAAAAAACAGGATTAAGCAGATGATGTATGGATGAATGGAATCACAATTCTAAGGAACCTTTCAATTGATTTTTATACATTAAATGTGAAGGAACTTTTTTACATACATACACATTATACTTATATAGAGCCTTTCTAGACACCCAAGGACGCTTTACAATCAACACACTTCATATACACACACTCCGGTGAGAAGCGGCAGCCAGTCGCGCACAGCGTACTCTCAACCGGAAGTGACCGTCCACCTGGAGGACTGCATCGAGCACTAGGGGGATCACCCAGGACAGAGTGCCAACCATATCTGGGCATACATACATACATACATACACAGACATACACATTCATACACACACCAGGGTAATTTTTTAAAGTAGCCAGTTCAGCTGATTTCCATGTTTTTGGACTGTGGGAGGAAACCGGAGTCCCCGGAGGAAATCCACGCAGACACGGGGAGAACATGGAAACTCCGCTCAGATGCAAACTCGAACCCAAGACCTCAGCGCTGAGAGGCGAACGTGTTAACCACTAAACCACCGTGCCACCCAGTTTTTTAGTTTAAATAACCTTCACTGGGGTGACCCAATATCATCCTTTTCCAGGATAACACTTTTTAAATCCTAAAAACGTGGGATTATGAGAAGGAAGGCTGGATTTGGCCTTTGATTACAGGCCCATGTTTGTGTAGGACTGATATGTATAAATGACCTGGATGGCTGCTTTGTATAATGTGAGGTAACATATCTACCTCACTGTAGAGGATTTGTCAGACTGCTTGGCAACCCTGCTGGCAAAGGGATATCCTCAACTATGCTCTGTGTAGTGTGAAGATATCATTGTACATCCAGCTTGGTTGCAGCTTGGTAGGTTGCATTTGATTCCAAGTGCAATTGGCAAATGTGTATGACTCTGACACTGACTTTTTGGAGCATTCTTTCCACAGTCAAAACAGGAAGTGGAATTGTTTAGACTTATTTTTAAATGATAATGCATTTAGAAAGCATTGAGATCAGCTGTCGGGAGACCTGTCTCTTTATGAATGTAATATTGTTCCATTCATGTCGTGCATGAGTGGCAGACCAGTAGCCTTCCAGTAAATTTGAATAGCAGTTATTTAAATCCTGCCTGGACACATGCATCAATGCAAATGACCAGCTTTCTGTTGGAGGAACTGGCAGAGGGAGGAAAAAGGCATAAATCATGCCCTGCTGAGCTAGAGAAAGAACTTTCAGGATGGAAACTTTGTAAAGGTGAATCCCACTGTTTCAAGGCCCACTCTTTTCAAATGCCTCCAACAGGCAAGAGGCCTTCTAGCTGTCAAAGTCGTTTAACCTGTAGAGCCTAGAGCCTATTATGCTACATTTCTTACTGTTGTCATGGTTTTATTTAGGTATTGCTTTTTTTGCTGTGCATTTGGTTATAACAAGATCAGCATATAACATATAACAGCATATATCAACAGCATATAACAAGATTTAAACAATGGAAAGTTTTGGATATCTTTTATGAATATTGTGTTTAAAGTGCAGGTGGGTTTTCTAAGTGGTTTCTTGTACATATGCTCTCACAGGCAGCTAACCTGATGTGTGTATGAGAGATCTTCCATTCAGACGTGAAGTGATCTGCTGCTGTGGGGGGATGTGCCCCAGAATTCCCCTTGTATACACAATAATGTCAAGACAAATTGCATTTCTTTGATTTTTTTAATGTTACTTTTCATAAAACATATTGTATATCATCATTGTCCTAAAATAACAAGTATCAGCATTTGGATTTTTTATTTTCTGTATAATATGAGCTCAGTAGATCCTCTACATCACTCTTTTGCATTTAATTTTATGATGATTGAACCAATAATAGTGCTTTGAACTGTTTAGAATGAAATTACATTGAAATTTACATTTTTTGCCCTCTTCTATAAAGTTACCAATTTGTTTTTAGACAGGGATGATATGCATCTACATGTTGGTCATATCTTTAACAATGATTTGTCAAAAATAATGTGAACATTACATCATAACAATCAGGAGATAGTTGAAAGACCTGAAATAAGGACTGATGACATAACAAACAGAGGTTAAAATATGTGGAGTGTCAGTATTGCCAAGGTGACTTTTACTTTGAAACAATGGTTTTGGTAAAGAAAAGATGTGAACATCTGTTTTTAGAATGTTTTTCTTACCATCACTTAAAAATGCTTTGGAAAATGGTCATCGCTGTTGATCTCCTACTTTCTCCAGCTCACCAAGTTAGTGAAGTCTATTTCAGTTCGTAAAGATGAACACACTCTTCTTTGTGTGTTTTAGAAGTCTTTGCGTGCCTCTGTGAGCACTAAGTGACAACCTTGACAAATTAAGATGGTTTATAATTTGACTAGGGCAGTGTTGAGGGTGTGTGTTGTTCATTATCAGTATGGTTCCGGATGGCATGCTGGCAGGACCCCGATGGCTTTGGGGCCATCCTCTCCTGAACTGCGGCTGTTATTTCTGTAATTGCTTTTCATTATCGGGCCCCGGTGGAAGTGGTCTGTGTCTCGGAGCTCGTCAGACCTGGGCAATAATTAGAGCCGGTAATTGGAACGCTGATGTGTTGGAAGAGAAATTAACACCTGGAGGGATTACAGTTTTGTGATATAGGTAACGCAAAGGTGATCTGAAGTGTTTAAACAAAATCAAGAAAAAGACCTTGCTTTACCTGCAAAGTGCTGTTTACAAGAGCTACATTATATATACACACACACACACACACATATATATATATATATATATAATAGAGAGAGAGAGAGAGAGAGAGAGAGAGAGAGAGAGAGAGAGAGAGAGAGAGATCTGCTGTGTCTGATTCTCTCATACGAGTGCATCACACATTAACACACCACCACCACCACATCAGTGTCACTGCAGTGCACTGTAAAGATTGATCCACCACACATCCACATAACACCTGCTCTGTGATGTTCTATTTGTACCTTTCACATTGTGGAATTTTGGGTGTGCAGTACCAAAGTGGGTCTATGCACTGTAGTGCTTGTCTTTGAATATCTGTTCCTTTTTCTATTCATGGTCTTGTACCCATCCAGACCCTGATGTCATAGCAGACCACACAGAGAGTAGCTTGTGTTCTGTGTTTGCTTCTTTTTCTAGTTGAAGTTTCTTGGACTGTTTACATATTCAGCTTAAAGTGTGAATAATTCACTAGGACACCTTGCACTTTCTGTGCTTTACACTATGGGGAATGAAAAAAGAGAAGCTGCCATATGACGGATTTGGTAGATGGATTTTCAAGCTTGGCTGTGTTTCGGTTTTGAATATGTTCTTGTCCTTATTTTTGGCAGTTTCCTGCAGGGACAAACACAGCTTTTTTAGTGCTGCGTGGCCTATTTTTAGGCTTGTCTGATTCCAGCATTTTAATGATGCTTAATAAAAGATTATGAAGGATTGATGCTAGATTTAAGAAAAATAGCCATCGCTTTTGAATGCAGCTTTGTGTTATGACCTGTGCTGAAACTAGGACTGCAAAATACCCCAGTGCAAAAAATGTTCCCTGTGTGAAAACTGCATTCACTGAATAAGTAAAAAGACAATATAATTTTTTTTTTAATTAACTATTGTTGTGCATGTTTAAGCCAAGTTTGTGTCTATAGATAGCTGAAGTATATATTTTTGAAGTATATTAATAGAGGCCCTACCTTATATTTTTCTTTACTTTTTCTCGCTCTCCGCATGAAATTTGTGTGGGTTTATGTATCAAATAATTAATATACATTACCTTCAACCTCACATTTTTCCTTATTAGATGAATATATGTAAACAGTGGTTCTTCTGATTGGCTGCCCTATATTGTACCTCATGTAAAAACACATTATAATGTCAGTATGAACTCATGCAAATGTGATGCTGTTCATGACAACAAAAGTAATGGCTGTTCGCAGCCTAATGTCCATATATAGACTTTAATGCTATATTCTGAGGCTCTTTTATTTCTCCATGATATGGGACTTAAATTATTATAGCTGCCCATGAGTCAGGGGTATAAAATTGCCAAGGTAGCAATATGAGTGTACAATTAAAGCACTGGGGGACCAATGATCCGCAGCCCCCAGTGGGATTTCTCCACTTGCACTGCTGGCAGTTACATCACTGATCCTGACCCCTCTTGGCCTCTGTTAGATGCCTGCCGTCTGGCATGGAGGACAGTCAAGGGCAGCTCTATTGTTAAGGGTGTTTTTTGGCAGAATGACTTTGTCTTTTGTTTTGTTTTTCTCTTGCTTCTTTCGAAGATTAGATGGTTCATAAAAAAGAAAGTGGTTCAAGATCAGCACTTTAAGCGTCCTCAGCTTGAAGCCCAATCAGGCAGTAGGGAAAGATGCTGACTTTGCTGCGTGTGTGACCCTGCCTGCTGCTCTGTGGGTGGTAAAAGTACACTCCTCTATCTGTAGAGGGATTATTCTCTCGTCTGTCCTTTGGGACGAGGCTTCAATCTGGCTGAGAGGAATTTCTACCTTCTGATGTCTTAATCCTTCACATCACACACACACACACATATTCTCTATTCCTCCTCCATCCTTCATCCCACCCCCATATTACTGCTCTCCTCATCAAAATCATTCTTAAGCACGTCTTCAACACTAAGTAGCCAGTTTGATGTGAATTTAGCTTCTTGTGCACACTTAAGTGTGCATTGTTGAGACTGAGGGCAAAATGTGCTTCAGAATGTGCCTGAGGTTGCTTCCAATGTACAGTAATAGTGTTACGGCTCATGCAAACTGGCTTTGGCCTTGTGTACTCACTGCATGTTCATGAGCAGAGTTTTTAGACTATTTAAAGACTATTTAAAATGTCTCTCTACATTAGTAGATAATTGCACTTCTTTTCGTGATTAATGCTTTTAACAAGCAAATTATCTGCCAGTATAGATCATTTTACTTAATTACTTTAAACAAGTAAGGAATGTCTACTTATGTGTTCATTATCTTATAGTAAGCAAACAACATTCTCAAAATGAGGACTATTATTTATTTATTTATTAGATTTAAGGTGCTCAGGAAATGCTTAGTTAATAGGAAGAAATACATAATTTGCATTACACAGTTCTGATGTTGTATATTCATGAAGAACAGAAGAGCATTTGACATTTTTCCTTGCATGTGGCCCATTAACAGTGTTTACGGTTGTGTGCCAGTTTTGTACATAACACATAATGCATACCATTTACACCTGAAATTGGCACAAATACTTTTAACACCCTCTGGGTTACTAAGCCTTTGTGGCTGCTTTGTTAGTAACTGTGCTGATGTTTAACATTTATGCATTTGGCAGAAGCTCTTATCCAGAACAACTTACAACTACAATCATGTTACATTTGTTATGAATGTAGCATTTGGGGTCTTGCACAAGGACTCTTAGTATAGCATTGTGTGATTGAGGATGGAACCCCAGTCTGCCACATAGGGGTCAGCGGTGTTACCCATTACACTATGAACACTGTAAATGTCTGGATGTGTTAGAAACAAAGAAGAGTGTTAGATGAAGTTTAAATTCACTGCAGTGACTGTGTGTTGAGGGCAGTTATTGCCTGATGGTTAGGAATCTGGTCTTGAAACCGGAATGTTGCCGGTTCGATCCCGATCATCGGTCATGAATGAAGTGCCCTTGAGCAAGGCACCTAACTCCCAACTGCTCCCTTGCCACCATGTATAGGTCTGCCCACCGGTCTGGGCACATGTTCTCACAGCTTAGTGTGTTCACTAGTGTGTGTGTTTCACTGCAGGGATAGGTTAAATGCAGAGTTAAAATTTTGTGCAATCACACTCGCAAAAAAAGTTTAATTTTGATCTGAAACTGTTGGTTTGAGAGTATATTTGATATTAGATGAAAAACTTGATATGTTACAGTGACTGTCAGATATGCATGATTATCTTTTTCTATGAGTATGTGCATGTGGGTGTGAGAGAGAATACTGTATATATAGTAGATGTGGTTTTAGTACTGTATGTCAGTGCTCATGTGTGTGTAGGTGTAAAATGTGTGTGTACAGCCCAGATGCATTCTCAGTTCTACTGGTTGTTATATATGGTGCAGAGTTGAATGGAGTCTGGAGTTAGAACTGCACATCACTGCTTTGACCTGGAAATAAATGATTCCCACTCTGCACTGAGAGTGAGGGGGATGGAGAGAAAGAAGGGCAACAGAGAGAGAGAGAGAGAAAGAGAGAGGAAAGCATGCCAGGGAGAGCATGGAAGGCTGAGAGAGAGAGAGAGATGCCAGCAGCAGCCATCGGCAGTGTTGGCACGTCAGCCTCCATTTACACGCTCTATATCCCTGGGCACTACTGTCTGCGTCTTGTTTTGTGCTACATCATATGGGCCGCAGACAATGGGGCACAGTTACAGTACAGTATTCCAGTATTAGTGAAGAGCGCTAGTTCACATTCTGTAAACATACTGCCCACTCTGCTGTTCCTCAATGTGATATACTTTTGTCATTTGTTCTTATAGATAACAATCTCTCATACCACATAAGTGACTTTATAGACCTTAGAGGCCAAGTGGCATTTTGTAGGCGACATCTTGTCTACTTGCATTACAGATACCAGGCTAACATAGCTAAGTCATGGAAGCTTAGCGTTAGCAGCAGGCAAACAGCATTAAACATTTGCTGCAACTACATCAAGTTGTTGAGTAATCTTAAATAGACTTTCAGTTTCACTACACTATTAAACAGTAGTAGCAGCGATTGTGAAGCTTGGTACTTTTTATTACTTTTCAGTGTTATCATAGAATTAAAATATTTAATTGTAATTAGTCACATTATGTTGAGAAGTTAGTCATGATCATCCATTCATCTATTTTCGTAATCCTGGTCAGTGTTGTGCTGTATACTTCCTTCTTTGTGAGCTGAGCAGAGCATTGTAGTCATATTAGTTAAATAATATCTGCTTTGACACTACATACAAACTTTCTGGATTAAAACACTCAATATAGTACAACTGGACACAATCACTTCAAATTAAAGTACTTCTGAGTATTTAATAATACAATAACAATAGAGAAGCTGCTCCGTCTCCCAGTGAAAGACATTTCTGCTATTTAATCCTTTCTGCTCCTTTAAGTGCATAATGTCTGCACCGTTGCCAACTTATCGAGTTTTCAGACCCTTCACAGTAATCTACCAGTGTTAAATCAACACTATTAGAGTCTATATAGTGACTCTCAGTATTAATTTAACTCTAATAGTGTTGATTTAACACAGGCAGATCTACTGTGTTCTAGCACCTTTTTTAAAGCAACAAATCTAGCGACTTTCCTCTGTGTTATTAGAAACTTTTGGACTCTCCACGTCAAAGCACCAATCATTCTACAGTTACTGTCCCCAGCTAGCAGCGGGTGCTTCATGAGCCCCTCCCTCATCCCAAATCACTGACAGGTAGTTAGTATCACAGTAGCCTTATTATAGTTTTATCTATTGGATAGGATTGGTTCTGTGAGGCAACCAATCAGAACACAGAGGGTCATGGTCATGAGAAATTTGAATCAGGTGCTACAAGGTAGGTAGCTGACTATTATTACCTTGAAATTAGCCATAACGTGCTAGCTATCTAACCAAACTAGTCTAGCAATAGATACAATAGGACATTAAATAACTCACTGATAAAAATGTAACCTTTTCTGGACTCATCATAACATTATAATGTGGCAAAATAATATTCTGCGTTTTAATAGCTCCAACTTTTACTCATGAAAACAACACTTCACACACTATGCATGTACCACTCTGAATTTTATTTAAAAATAAAACTTGAGTCTTTCAGCACTTCACATCAAACTACTAAACGATTTTCATTCCAACTTAATGATTATATTATGCAGATATTTTTTTTATTATTATTGTAAATCAAGAAACAAGCAAGAATTGCAGACTGTGCATATATATGCTGTCCCTGTGGTAGATTTTATAGCTCGGCAAGTAAGATAAAGCAGATCTGCTGAAGTGAGAAGAAGATTTGGGAAATGGGTCGTGTTGGATTGCTCTGGCGGACTGATTTATGATTCATAATTGATTCCTTGGCCTGGTTATTAGCGCGATATGATGTGTGGATTGTCTTGTAACATGTTGGGCCTCTTTTGATGCTGATGTGGAGTAAAGAGCCTTGGGGCCATGCAAGACGGCTTCCAAAGACGTGAGTCTACAGAAAGTAAAGCTGGAGTTTATCAAACATGACATGTTGCATGCTCTGGGCATATTCATCCCTCTCTGTGACTGCTGTTCCTTCACAGGCCTGAGAAATGTGTAAGTGTGTGTGTGTGTGTGTGTGTGTGTGTGTGTGTGGTCTGCATATAAACTCTTTATGGGGACCAAATGTCCTCATAATGATAGTAATGCAGGTAAAATCTGTAGAAATTGAGAAACTTTGCTGGTCCTTACAAGAAAATGTGCTATTATAACCATTAAAAAATGTAAATAAAATAGATCAGGAATATTGCATTTTGGGTACTGAGATTAAGGTTAAGGCTAAGTTTTGGTGTATGACTGCTTGGCTACAGCATTACTAGATCATCTTCATAAATTTAAAAATTATGAAAAAGTTCATTTGTGATCATTATACTGTAGTATGAATAGTAATTTATTCCAAATGAAATATTTGAATAATTTGAGATTCTTGCTTTCTGAGTATCATGAGCTATAAGACAAACTGATCAACAGTAAAATCATGTTTAACAATAATCTAATTTGTTCTAATTTGTTTAATTTGTTCTAATGTTCCCAGCTGATGGAACAGACCCACATATATAGGAGTGCCTTCTCTTTGTCTTTGTTTGTTTGTTTGTATTCATTCTGAACAAAAGACCCATACAAATGATATAAACTGACAGTGTCATCAAAAATTATCTTTGATATTTCTTTTGCAAAATCAACATTCTATCTAACTTGACTAAATGCCCTTATAACATGACATGATGCTTTTAAAATATATTTTATGCTGATGTTTGTTTTTCCTGCTTATGAAAAACATTTGAGTTCTTTAGAAAACTGTACATATTGGACATCTGCATCATTCAATAAAAGTGGTCTGAAGGTTTGAATGTGACACATTTTGGCACATTCAAACCTTCAGACCACACACAGAGACACACACATACAGTATGTATATTGTATATGGGGTTCACACAGGGTGTGTATATATAGGTGTGAGTGTCTTCCCTTCAGGTCCTGACTATATTACAATCAGCTAGACTTTAAATAAACACACAACCTTAGGCAGTTCATCAGATGTGAAGGAAGAGCTCTATGCACAGCATGTTATTTTGGTTGAAATATGCACCACACAGCATAATCTCTGAGATAGTCCCTCTTCTCGCCTGACAATAATAAAACACACATGCTAGCAGAAGCCACACATGCAGCCAGAGCACCCCTGCATCTCTTAAATTTCCTCTGACATGAGCAGTGAGTCATTACCCAATCTGAGAGGTCACTCAACGATGATCTCCCACCCGAACTTGTCCTGCAGCAAAGTACCACCACAACAAAATGAGACAATAAGAATCATGATTGACCTTTTGTGTTATTCCTGTTAGGCTGAAGCTCAGTTCAGTTATGATAAGGTAAACATCCCAGCCCCTATGAATGTGATTAAGTATCAGGGTATGTGTGAAACAGTGAACTTTCATAAGCCATATTCAAGTTTTTTTGGGAAGTACTGTAATTTCATTAATTACTGATGTTATTTTCATTCATCATTCATCATCACACCCGCTTAATCCTTATTAGGGTCGCGGTTAGTCCCCCACCCCCTCACTGGGCGCAGGGCAGGGCATTACACTATTCAACTAAGCCCAGGACAGGGCGCCAGTCCATCGCTGGGTGACACACACACACACACACACCTACGGACAATTTTTTAGAGTACCCAATTCACCTGACCTCCATGTTTTTTTTTTTTTTTGGATTGTGGGAGGAAACCGGAGACCCCGGAGGAAACCCACGCAGACACGGGGAGAACATGGAAACTCTGCTCAGATGGGGAATCGAACCCAAGACCCCAGCGCTGAGAGGCGAACGTGCTAACCACTAAGCCACCGTGCCCCCCGATGTTATTTTAATCCATACAAATCTAGTGTCTCTGTAGTATAAGTGAGGCAAAATTTATTCCAGCAATTTCCTGTGGCTGTCTTCCATATTATTAAAAAAATGCAACTGCCATGCACATGCTCTGATTTTTACAGTCCTGAGCCCTGAATTAACTCACTGATTACATTTACTCTCCCTATCACTCACACATTGCAATGTCCACTGCCATCTGGTTCTTTCCTCCGAGTGCGTTGGCTCTCCAATGACAGTGTACTTGCGGTAGTTTGAAAAGAGGTGGTGGCTACATCACACACAATGGAGGAGGCGTGTGCTTGACTTCACCCTCCTAGAGTCAGGGACAGTGCAAAGTGATGGGGAGAGCCCCCTAGCAGATGGGATGGGTTAATTGGCTACTACCACGTTGGGAAGGGGAGAAAATTGGCAAAAAAATATTTTAAAAAAAGAGAAAAAAAAGAGAAAAGAAATTATAATTTCTTCTTTGGTTATATAAGAATACAAATGATGACATTCCTCCAAAATCTACAAGACTGTTCTAGAATACTACTGGCGTCTAAAGGGTTAATACATTTTTTAACTGAGGAAAAATGTGGCTACCTCACATCTTCTTACAGCCTTCTCCTGCATTGTGGACATTAATCATTTTTATTTACAGAGTGCTACGCAGCTGCTTATAGAAGTCCATTACTGCTGATTTTTTGGACAAGGTTTGAGGAATCTGGGTGTTTATAAAGCTTTGAAATTTGCATCACCTAATGATGACTGTGAACAAGCCATAGTTCTAACAAGCTAATTAAGGTATAAGACCTTGGTAAAAGTTATCTGAGATCTCAAATCTCTTGGGGTGTCAAGAGATTTGCATGATGCTTCTTTTTTCACGCTACAATAGCACAAAACAAAAAAATAATACATTAATCTTGCTTAAAATGTTGAATGTTTAATCTATAATGCCAATCAAATAATTCCCTAGCAAATTACTTTACAGAGCCTTCCCTGGTAAAAGTAATCCAGCTTGATTACTGCTTTCAGTACAGTATTTATAAGGGAACACTAAAACTCTGCATGCTCTGTCTCAGAACAGAGATTCACAGACTTTCAAACACCAAGTACATCTTTAATGACCAGCACTTGGCTGTTGACCCTCATCCACAAATGGCCTAATGTTTACCTTTTTGTTGATCTGCTGGAGAGTTTGTTTCACATGGATTACACAGAGTGCAAAGCAACTTCTCACAAAAATTAACTCTGGGTGAATTTATCCAATATTCCCCAAGATCCAAAATATTTTCTTGTAAAATTGCTTAAAAATATCACAAAAATGAATTAACGATGTTAGAGGTTCACTGTAAAGTAGAAAACTCTCTGTTTATAGGTCATTGCTGCTCAGAAGGCAGGAATTTTTTTGTTTCATGTAGAACATGAAATGTACTATACACTTATCCAAAATGTAGTCAGCCAAAGCACAATTGATACACTTGTAAGGATAATGAAGTTCATGGAGAATTTTGCAACTGCGGCTGCATTTCGAAATAATCTCAGATGTGTCTCCAAGCAAATAAAGCAATCTCAAATCATAGGTCATCTGAGGATGTGTTGTCATTGTATGCTTCCCCATTAGCATCAAGATGTCTAAACTGTTACGGTTTAGTTAATATCCTTATGTTCTGTACTGTTATCTATGAAAACTACAAAAACCAAAGGATGTGAAGCATAAATGTGCATTAGATAATTTATCATTTGTATAAATAACATTATACAGTCTTAGTAGTAATACCATGTTTACACAATACTAATGAAGTAAACTGCTAGCTACTTTAGCCTCATAGCTCCGGTGCAAAACTTAAAATGCAAACATCAAACATGTCTTGACTGTTTGAACATTTTTGGTTTCAACTCACTGCCCTGTCCACACTCACTGTCCACTCATAAATATTCAGTTGTTTCAGGACTTCACTCAGGACGCTGTAAGATATTCAATATCACAACTGTTTCCACTTTCATGTGTGCCACAGAATGAAAAAGTTCTCATGTGTTACCATTATAGGTGTGTTGAAAGTTTATTATTGCCTTTCAAAGAGGAACAAGTATGTACCTCTTTTGGACAAAAGGAAACACCTTTCTGTTAGAGAAAAGAGGAACCATGAGTAAGTGTACACACACACCCACACCCATCACAGACCTGCCCACATGTGTTCATACAGTTTAATGCATAATATTTGCACACACTGTGGGAAATAAGTAATATGTAAGCTGAACTCTGCAGGGAACAAATCACAATATTTTCTGCTCATTTTAGTGCAAATTTTCAGAATTTAACTTATTGAATATTTAACAAACAGGATATTTAAAGTGTCAACATTTTCCACAACAATTTTGTTACAAAATGTAAAGCTCTGTAAATATAGAATACGTGTGCATTAAAATGTGCAAAATTTGTTCTCTGTATATAGAATATGTGTTAACTTACTTTCACTTCAATAAGAATAAGTTTAACCAGTGATTTACTAATTTCTGCATAAAACTGTATGAACTGTCAACACTACAGCATTAGGGGTGTAACACAATGTCATTATGTGTGTATATACTTCAAAAAATCTTCTTGTTTATTCAGATTTAATCTAAAACTGTTTAAAAACATTTCTGTAATTAAATTTGGCTTGATTGTCAGCTTTAAATAGCCAGTAAATGTGTTAAGATCATATGTGGTTTGAGAGTTGTAATGAAAATATGGTTTTATTGTGGTCTGTAAGCAGACAGAAGTAAAAAAGACAGAATAAATCTGAAGACAGATATAATATAGTTTTATATTTTCCTCTGCTTTCTTCATTGTGTTTGATTTTGTATTTTTGTTTATACGTGAGCTAATCAGCTCTACCAGTATATTCACTGAGGAGATACAGCTTTTAAAAGTTTCTTTGGACATTCTGAAATGCTGAATCCAAAGCTCGTCTGAAAAATGGCTTTGCGTTATGTTTTTTCCAGAAATGTCTGGAGCGTTTGCGTTCCCAGATGTATGGTGGACGTTGTTGAGGTGGCATGGAAATTTCAAGCCTCATTAAGTGGGACACTGCTCATACTGTCTGGCATCTCTAAACTGATAACAACACTGCATATGACTGTACAGATGAATCTGCAAAGAGCAAGTTAAATCTCTCCAATTTTCTTGTAATCTATAGTTTCTTTGCATAACTGTATTGGTTGGAAACATGACTTGTTTCACATTGTTTTCTGTGCATAACGTTTATTTTACTGTGAATCTAATCTGTATACTATGGAGTGATACTTTGTTTCACTCCCATCTGAACTATGCATTAAAAATGTTTATAAAATGAGAAATAAAATATATAATTATAAACATGCCTCCTGCTCACATCAATGTTTAGAACACAGTATTTGTTCATTCTAGTTAATGTGTATGGATCTGGATAAATCCCTAAACAGTGTTTTTGATGACTATATGATTTTTATTAGAGATATCAATATTAACCCTTTGTTAGTGAAGATCATTTTTAAACATCTTTTTCTCAAATACTCATTTTCACTTGTGTGTGATCCATAGCTTGTGAGCCCAGTTACATGCTGGATGCACTGTGGATGCACAGGCTCTTCTAAGCTATTCATTTCTGGTCATTAAGAGCTGTTATAACAGAGGAACAACCCATGGGAGTTAAATTTATGCTCATGTTCAAACTGAGAGTTGCAGAGTCTTACAGAGTAAAAATCTATTAATTTTCTGCTTTGTTAGATCACTGAGATGATTAAATACCATTTCAGTCTGAACTTAATGAAAATAGTTGATGGTTTGTAAGTATTTCCAAAAAAATTTTTACTGAAGAAATGGGAAATGTATTTATTAAAATATACAAAAACCTGCCACTTTCAAGTTTTGGTGAAATATTCTGTGTCTAATAAAATAAGACTATTAAAGTAATCAAGTCTACATTTCACTGAAGTGTAGTATGTCAGATTGTGAGACAATTTACTGCTTTTAAAGTCTTTAGCTTCAAATATGATCTGGCCAAAGTGTGGTTAATCACACATCTAACTCAGAATAATGTGATTATTCATGTTTAAATATTTAAATCATGTCACAGCTTTATTTTTATTGCTTATATGTTGTCTTATTACCATTTTTTCCATCATCTACACATTCATTCCAGGTCAGTCAGTAGTCAGAAGTGGACAGAT
Source organism: Crenuchus spilurus (assembly GCA_036984385.1). Taxonomy (NCBI): domain Eukaryota; kingdom Metazoa; phylum Chordata; class Actinopteri; order Characiformes; family Crenuchidae; genus Crenuchus; species Crenuchus spilurus. Next base: position 3,623 of record BRDA01075029.1, on the reverse strand, counting down.
GGCACTTCAGATGAAACTCATGTGAATTACTCAGAATTTTAGAGAAGTTGGTAAACAGGCAGGTTCAGAAAAGAAGGCTGGGCAGTGTTAGCAGTCAAATATTGAAATCACAGTCTAATTCCTAAGACAAACTCTTAAATCCCAAGAGCCTGTAGTATGTAGAATAGTTACACATTCCCAATAAGACATCATTTAATGTTAATTGTTATGTAATAATACATAAACGTTGCTGAATAATTCGTTATTAGAATACTAATTGAGTAATAGGGGATAATCTACATCTATAATCCTGATTATGTAAGTATGGGTGTGTGCTATTTCATGCCTCCACAGCCTTGCCATTATCAGAGTGTCTGTTTTACACTGATGGTACCAGCTGCAGCCTAGGGAAGGGAAATAACACGTTCTACTGATTATACTGATAAACTATCAACTGTATCTTAAACTCAATCATCCTGACAGCATCAATTTATTATTTTTCTATGTAAGATTTTTCACTTCTGTTTTTTATGCTAGCCACCTGTAGCCACTTTACATTATGTGAATATTTCATGATGAACTGACAAACAGAAATGCTCCAAATTTACAAACAATAGTCTGCATAAAATAATTGTATTTTCTTTTACTGTGACGTTGCCATTTCCAACATATGAGTTTTTGTTACAACATCAGTTTAAAATTTATCCCAGGGATTAAGAAACATTCTGTCAGTCCTGAATAGATTGAGGATGTTCTTGTCCTTGTGTACTATTACCATGCTGAGTGAGATAGTGGTTATGAGTCTCAGACATATGGACATACTATCTATCACTATCATCACAAACACCATATTGGAGCCCTTATCACAGTGGAGTAGGAGTTGCATTTCCAGCTTATTGTCATTTCAGAAAGGCAATCTTACTGTTACTACATTCAAACCAGCTTATTTTCTGCTTTATTTTCAAGTGCAAGCCATAACTAGCTCACAATGAGATGATATTACTTTCACACCAAAACTGAAAAGACTTTAAATATCATTTTAGGAAACAAATATCTGTAAGCTACGGTCTAATAAAGGTAGGCCTATGAACATATTAGGGCTGAAGTGATATTTTAATAATGTCTGAGAACAACCATGAGACATTTGGAGCTAAACGAGAGTGTGAACATAGACTTCTCTAGTATGCATTTTTCCTAAAAACATCTTTGTACATCCATCATGGTAACACTGGATAATGTTCAAAAAGATGGTCTCTTTCAACTATAGCTGGTTAACATCGCTGTCTTCAAACTCCCCAGGATGGGAACAGACCGTTTTTCCTCAGCCAGTCCAATGTCATGTGAAAATGTAGCTCAAAGTAGGTGGTGATGATGCACTTGTTAACATTGCTCTACAGACAACAACCCTGTCATTAACAGATGGATTTAACAGATGTTATCATGGCTGGAAAAAGTCGCCAAAGTGGACATAATCTGTTTTGGAAACAAACAAATTATATAATTTTGCCAACAAGCAATTATAATTTTTGCCAATTAAGTTTCAGTTATTTGAAGTATTGTACTGATATAAAAATCAGCAGTGTAGTTAAGGAGTGTAGTTATAGTGACTATAGACACAAGTGTTACAGTTTATTTCCTCTAAATATTTACAAAATCTTGGTTTAGCACATAATTAATGTAGAGCTGCTAAAGAATAATGTGTCAGTTTCAGTGGTCACTGAGGTGAAATCATTACAGGGGGGAAATTCTTGCATCACAACAGAGGCAAAATAGCAATAAAGCATGTGGAAACTGAGATGATCCACTATCTCTGTTCTCCGAGTTTTGCTGAAACAGCTAAATGAATAGCAGAAGCCAAATAAAATTCACTTATTATACATGCTGTTTCAAGTGGGCACTTGTAGAGTCTGAAGGCAAAAGGTAGAGACTCAAGACCTCTGTGGTGTTTGATTTGTGTACAGGTCTGAATACAGCGGTGTCAAACTCAATTTCTGTCAGGTTACAGCTCTGCAGAGTCTGGTGTTTTCTTCTTTCTAGCATTCTGAACTCATGGAGGCCTGGATAAATAGTTTATTGTTCAAATCTGCCAGGACTGGAGCCCTGTGGTCTAATATAGTACATAATGATGTGTTTACTGACTGTTTGCCTCATATGTGCTCTTATGTTTTATAATATCTTTGATGTAACACATGGGATAAACCAAACTACTATACTAGCAGATGGTATTTCCTTATAGTGACTAGTTTTCTTTATTTAACATGCTGGATTCTGGTTAAACTATGTTTGAGAGGGCAGCAAGGAAGCTCCTACTATTAATATCTCAGAGAGTACATCTGCTGATGTTTCCTGGAACATCAACGATGATGTGTCCAGAAGCATGAGCAGATGTATATACACACATACTCTTACCAACACTGCTATTTATAACAATAGCAACATGTTTTACATGGTGTCTAACTCTGAAGCAGTATGGGTGTAAACACAGTGACAGCATGTGAGTTGAGGCTTAATCGTTGTCAAATAAAAAAATCTAATAAGCACAGGTCAGTAGAAGATGTGATGTGCTATGCTATCATCCATAGTTTGGCCACAAAAGTGGAATTATTATTATTATTAGAATGTGAAGCTGTTTTTGACATTTAAAACATGGTCATGTTGTCTGATAATGTTCTTACTGTAAGCAGCCTTTGTAAAGGCATAATTTCTGCCTGGCCCACTGTGCATGTTCAACCGGTGAAGCTCAACAGTGGCATTTCTATAACGATTGTGTATAATAAATGTAGAAATGCAATTTGAAATGCTATAAAGGGCCTTAAATCAAAGGCATAACTTAATGTGTTAATTGTGTGGGTGTGTGTTTTTTGGTTGGGGGGTGGGGTGGGGTGGGGGTGGGGGGTTATGAAACAGGTTCAATGAGAAAAAAATGTAAAAGCTGAGTGGTTAAGCGGACGAAGGCACTCATCACTATTACCATGCAATGTCGGCTGGCTCAGGCATCTGCCAGTCAATCCATCAGATCTGGGGATCCTGCACTTTCCTCTGAGTGCATTGCCTGCCCAGTGATGTTATATTGACAGCAGTTGAAAAAGAGGTGGCAGCTTGACTTCACATGCATTGGAGGAGGCTGTGCTAGTCTTCACCCTCTTAGTGTCAGGTAGTGATTAGGGGAGTCCTATCCAGTGACGTGCAGTGAGGTTCATGGTTGGTGAGGCACTGACTGCTTTAGAGTCGGATTTACAAATATATAAACCCAAAAGGGAGCTTATTCAATTGGCTACTGGTTATTTCGTATCTCATCAGCGTTCTTCACACACACACACACACTCTCTCACACACATAAGGTACGTATTACGTAAAGATAAGAAAAAACATTACAATTACTGCAGCAAGAGAAAGCGGCATTTGCTCTGCACCCTCCGTGCACTTGACTCTCACTCGCCTCTGCATAAAAGGACAGCAGTAACAAGCACCCATTGGCTTACGTACGCCCCCCCTTCAGTGCAGCGGAGTACTGCCCTGCCTCACCCTGTGCCTTTTCACTGCGGTTTCATGTCCCATCAGCAAAACTAAATATGTCACTAAAAAACATTAAACGTAAATGGTTAAAGACATTAGCCAGACTGTGGAAAATCAGGGTATATAAA